>JAABOM020119992.1:0-22700 GCA_011800125.2 Solanum clarkiae | reverse complement strand
TATATTTACTAATTCATATATTTTTAAAAGATAATCTATATCTCAAATATTTAATTTAATATTATTTATAAATATCTATATTTGTCTAATATAAATTTTTTATTTTATATAATTAACTTTTACATTTAAAATTTAATGTAACCTTGTAATTACACTCATGCAACCAAACAATATGCTTGTAATTACACCATGACAAATAAACAGGATAATGTAATTACCATAATGTGAAATTACATGATGTGTAATTACTACTCATATAACTACACCAATTTCAACTAACCGGTGATTTTTCAAACAAACCCTTAATTTAAGTGATTTAAGTGAGTGCAAGGAATTTTTTAAGGAAAAAAAGAACAAATTTTTTGCTCTTCAAAACAACACAACTTAGTAAGGAATTTTTGAAGAACAAAAAAGAACAAATTTTTCGCTCTTCTATACACAACACAACTTGGCACAATTTGTAATTTAGTGATCAAATGATTAAGTTGGCTCAAATTACTACTAATCATTGTCTCCTAGTTCAATTTCTAGATATCAAGTACTCACTTCATCATGACACTCCAAATGGTCCAACTAATCGCGTGCAACTCAAATCAATTTAAAGTTTTAACAATAAACTACACTAGACTACTACAATAACAACATACTCAGTGGAATCCCACAAGTGGGATGTGGGGAGGGTAGAATGTATGCAGACCTTACTACTACCTCATAGAAGTAGAGAGGTTGTTTCCTGGGAACCCTCATTTCAAAAACCCATAAATAGAATAAACTAGATGTGACAAAAAGTAAAAGAAAGGGAACAGAAACCAATTAGCCTACTACTCTAATTCGCGACCTTCAATAAACTACAGTAAACTATTCAAACAAAATAAGTTCATAAAAAAAATAATCACAACAAAAGGATGTAACAAATTAAAATTCATTACTGATAAACGACCGTATTCATATGCATACCACACAATCAAATAAGGGATATATGGAGAAGCGCATCTTTAACAACAAAGTTTTTTTTTTTTTTAAAAAACTGAATGAATTTAAATTCTTCAAACTTAAATATACAATCACACTTCACATTTTTGACACTCCACAAATGAAACTAGCTAGAATTAACAAAATATTTTGTCTCTCAAAAACTTTACTCCAACACAAATAATAAACTAATATTTTTATTTTTTTGTAAAAGTGACGTAAATAACTAATAATGCAGCAATCCATCAACATCATACACTTGAGATTTTTTTTTTTTTAGTGCAATCACAATTTTCTTAAATGATACAATGATCTTCCACAAAGTGCAATAAATCACCAGAGTGCAACAAGACAAGTAATAGAAACCAAGTATGTCAATTAATGTGATTCAAGCAAGTACTATCTAACTAATAGGTAATAGAATGTCGAGAAAGAATATGGGATCAGGAGAAGGCAAGGCGAGGCCCAATGCGATGTTATTTTCCCTCATTTAATTATGTATGATTGACCTGCTTGAAAATTCTAAAGACAAAAACAACAACATACCCAGTATAATCCCACAAGTGAGGTTTGGGGAGGGTAGAAAGTACGTAGACCTTACCACTACTATAGAAGTAGAGAGGCTGTTTCCAGGGAACCCTCGAAAATTCTAAAGACAACACGAGAGAAAAGTTTAAGATAATTTTGTTTTCCCATTTTCAAAGAAAGGCTGTGTTAATCAAAACTAGTTTATACCTCATTCTCAAAGAAAGTCTTAAAGCTAACAGATATGGTTTGTCACCCGTTTAAAAGAAATGTAAAGTTGTGTTAAAGGGTGCTTCTTTTGAGAAAAACAACTAAATAATACAACTTTTCAAAATCTTTGAATGTCTAAAAGAGGGAGTGTAACACCCTACATCTCACATGTACTAGTCATATGTAAATGGAGCATGATATGGCTTGGTCAATTGGCACCTATTTTTAAAAGTGTTTGAACTTCAGCTTCGAATGTTATGTTTACGTCCAACGCTTAAGACGAGCGAGGGCATTACAAGTTTTAAGCCAAATTGGAGAGATCACGACCTTAAATGAAGTGAGAGAAATGACGTATTTGTAGGACTTAGGAAGCTAGCAGATGAGTCACCTACTTGTCTTAGCTTAAATTTGTTAGCTAGACGGAGACGAGACCCTACGTCGAATCTGTGCAAGTCCGATTATGAATAAAGTTCGTTTTAAAGATGTAACTTTAGCCCATGTTTAGCATCATAAATAGACAATGTTTACAGCCCAAGATGAATAATAAAAGAGTCCAAGTACATCACAACCCACTTGACGATTTGGGCCCAGATCAAGTAAAAGGAAAAGAGAAAAATGGGCAGCCAAGGCCCATCAATTTGCAATCCAATAAGGCCCAAGTGAACGAGGGAAAATGGTACATTGTTAACTTGATAAAATAAGGCTTAAAATTTAAGAGTAAGTCGGCCAAGTGCTCCTTTAAAAGGGGCTTATAAGCAGCTCACTCAATTTACTTATAACATTGAACAAAAATCAGAATTTTTTTCCTAAGTTTTCTCTCAACTCTTTCTTGACTTTACAAGCATCCACAAGAGACTTTGAGGGTTTTTGGAGAAGCCCTACAACTTAAAGGTAAAGATAAGTAAAGAAACTTGTGTATTTCGTATGGTTTTTCATGGAAAACAAGGAAAATAGACTGGTTACACTCGTACGGGGATTTTGGACAACATGTGTTCCAAAGATTGTTGTGAACTTTTCTTATTTATTAAGAGGATTTTATCTTCTTGGTTGGATGGATCACGAAGTAAAGTTTATGTTTTTAACAAGGTTTAGTTTTTTAGTGATATAACATGGATGCTGCACCATTTTTACGGTCTCAAATCTTAATAGGAACTTGTGGGATGATAATCGAATATTGTTGTTTCATATCCTCCATATACTTTAGAACTATTTTTGCACTATTTAAGGACTATTTTTATTTATAAATATAGTAGGAGCAGTTTGGGTAAAGTTGAAAAAGGTTTGGAATTGTCGACGTCTAAATGTTGTGAAGGGACGTAAAGTTATGCCGCCTATTTGTATGTTGTGTAGAATTGTTAGGTATTGTGCTTTGTGGGCTCTTGTAAGACTATTATGGCACTAAAATAAGTTGCACATGATATGTATCTGAGAATGTGTTTTAGAAAATATGATTAGAGGCGAAAAGGTTTAAAGAATACGCTCGGGTTGATAAGTGCACGCTTGTTGCCTGTGTGTTATCTTTTTATAAGATTGGACTGTGAAGATGTATCTATAGGCTACTAATACTGATTTTATCACCAACTATATTGTATATAAATATTTGGAGGAAAGGAAGGTTATTTCGAGGTAATAACGAGGTCGTATAACGAAGTATATAAGGCTACTTAATTTTGTATTATTTGGCATGAAACATAGATACCTCCTTGGTACATAAAGGAACTTACCAACTCCGACATAATTAATAACCGTGTCTCCACTCTTTCATGTGTTCATATGCTCACATATATAGTCATCTTCAAATCTGCATACATACTTGGGTACCAAGATACATGGATTCTTGCTGCTATAGAAAGTTCATAAGTTGTTTCATCTCCTACGCATTTCATTATTTGTGTAACTACTCTTTTCGTTATGGTTTTTTTTGTACAGTTATTTACATGTCACATGCTATATCTATGGTCCTACAACTCCAATATTATAACCAGCAAAAGAATTATCTCAAAAGTAATTGAAAGATAAAGTAAAGTAAGTTGCTTATTGATGGGCGGTAGCCTAGGGGTGGAAGAATCACCTAGCAGGGGTCGATCCCATTACAGGGGGTAGCCCAGGGATGAAAGAAAAAGCCTAGCATGGGTCGACCCTGATATTGATTTGCCACTGATTAGCTGGTCATTTGTATTACATGTTGTGCACAGATTATACAGTAAAAGTAAAGTAATAAAAAGAACAAAAAAATACATGATTCCACAGTATGACTAAAGGTGGTCTCTTATGCTTACACCAGTGCATGATTTTATTTGAGTTCTTACTTTATATACAATATTTTCTACCTTACATATTCAGTATATTATCTTGTACTAGCGTCCCTTATGGGGATCTGCATTTCATGCTGCAGGTATAGGTGCTAATAGATCTCCCAGTAGGAGTACAGGATATCCAACTATTGTTACTGAGCTCTAGGTTACTTCGGGGCTTTGTGTGTCTAAAGAATATATATTTCTGTATTGTATAGCTAGTTATGAGGCGAAGCCTGTCCCGATCCTTATCTGATACTATTTCTCATCTAGAGGCTTTGTAGACTATGTAAATTAAAGTGTGGCCATGTCTCATATTTTAGACATTATGGCTCCAACGGCCTAGTCATATGCATTTTCCTTTGGCTTGTTATTATTGTTTATCTTCTTAAATGCATGCTGAATATGGAAACCCCTTATAATGTTTATAGAAAGTGTATGGGTACAAGTTGGTTCTCCCGAGCCTTATTGGCAATGGGTGCCAGTCCACCTTAACGGGGCTTTAGGCGTGACAAAAGTGGTATCAAAGTGGGTTATCCTAGGGAGCCTACAAAGCCTTATCTATGTAGAGACTTGTTTATTAATGTGTTGTCCACCACATTTATAAGAAGGAGGCTACATGGAATTTAGGAGTTTTCACCTTTTTTTTTCATTCTTTAGATTGTTCCATAGAGCCAAGTATAATAGGTGGATTGTGTATAACCTCTAAATTGTTTCGTACAATAAGTATGCCAGAAACAAGGAAAAGAAAAGGCAAAGGGAAGGAAGTAGTAGTGGTAGTTGACGTACTCGGTCGGGTGAGACAATAAAATAAGGCTCATGATGAGTCTCTATCATAGATGTCTCCAACTCCTCCGGCTCCTGATGAACCAGAAAGTAGTGATATTCCTCCAGAACCACCCACCGATGCCACCGTTTAGGATCTGAGGAATGCAGTTTAAGTATTGACTCGTATAGTTGCTGCCAAGGTCAAAGACAGAAAGGCCCTGTTATAGGTGTAGGTGGTGCAAATAGGGCAGCTAGCACGAGGATACATGACTTTCCTAATTTAGACCCTCTATCCTTCACCGGGTCTGATCCTATGAAGATCCCTAAGACTTTATTGACCAGATTCAACTCACTTTAGATGTTATGCATGTGAGTTGTACAGAAGCTGTTGTGTTAGCGACATATAGGTTGAAAGGTGTGGCTATATTGTGGTATGAAACTTGGAAGAAATCCAAGGATATAGATACACCTCCAACTACTTGGAAGGAGTTCAAGGAGGCATTTCTTGACCATCACTTGCCATTAGAGATCCGAGAGGCTTGTGCAGATTAATTCTTGAATATTCACCAAAGGAATATGAGCATGAGGAAGTATAGCCTCCAATTTAATTCCCTGGCCAGGTATGCTCCTAATGTAGTTGCTACTATGGCAGATATAGTTCACGGATGTGTGGATAGGTTGGATTCATATCTAGTTAGAGACTATATCATTGAATCTTTGTATAAAGACATGGATATAGCAAGGATGTAAGCTTTTTCATAGAAATTGGAGGATCAAAGTCAAAGGAGAAGGGAAAAAGAGTTAGAAAGGGGGCAATCCAAGAGGGACAGATCTACGGGGCAGTTTACACAATCCCAAGGTGAGCTTAGTCCTCGGTTTTCTAATAGACCGCCTAGGCCATCATCCTCCTACTCTGCAGCCAGTGCTCCACCACAACTTCAAGGGTCTAGAAGTAATTAGTTTAGTCAACAAGGTGAGGAAAAAGGTGCACAGTCAATAGGATATTAAGAAGGGTAGAAACTGACTCTTAAGAAGCCTTATAAATAGTATAGAAAAAGTCTTTCAGGTATATGTCATGTCGGGACAGATGCTTGTTATTAGTGTGGTGTGCCAGGGCATATGATGAGAGATTGTCTGAGGAGACGTGTGGGTGATATAGCACAATCTACTGGATCAATTGTTGCATATCATCATCAGTTCCTCCATTAGGTAGGGGTTAGCAATACATACAGGTTAAGGCAGAGGTGTTAGAGGGGTAACTAGCTCTAGGGGAGTCCAGAATCGCACTTATGCTCGGGGGAGTCGACAAAATTTGGAAGCTTCACCTGATGTGGTCATAGGTACATTGTCCATCTTTTCACATGGTATATATGTATTAATTGACCGTGGTTCTACACTATCATACATCACTCCACTAGTTGCTGGGAAGCTTAAGAGAATGCCTAATTATTGAACAAATCATTTGTAGTGTCTACACCAACCGGTGAATCTATTATGGCTAGAAGTGTTTATTATAACTGTGTATAACTGTTTGTGACTGTGACACATTGGCTGACATTATTGAGCTAGAAATGATGGAATTTTATGTTATAATGGGTATCGATTGGTTGGCTTCTTGCTATGCCACCGTGGATTGCCGAACTAAGAGAGTGTACTTCCACTTTCCAAATGAGGCAGTTCTAGAATAAGAAGGCAATATTAGGGCACCAAAGGGTAAGTTTATCTCTTATTTTAAGGAAAGGAAGATGATATCTGAGGGATATATATGTCATTTATTTATAATGAGGGATACAGAGACGAAATCACCAACTCCTCAAACAGTTCCAGTAGTGAATGAATTTATTTGATGTATTTCCTGAAGATCTTCAAGGTTTACATCCAGAACGAGAAGTAGATTTTAGTATTGACTTGCTTCCAGGCTCTTAACCTATTTCCATCCCTCTATATGGAATGGCCCCGACAAAAATACGTGAATTAAGGGAGCAGTTAAAAGACTTATTGGAGAAGGATTTTATAAGACCTAATATGTCCCCTTGGAGTGCACCAGTGTCATTTGTACGTAAAAAGAATGACACCTTGAGAATTTGTGTCGACTATCAACAATTGAATAGGGTGAAAATTAAGAATAAGTACCCTCTCACCAGGATTGATGATTTATTTGATCAATTACAGGGTGCCAAATGTTTTTCAAAAAATGATTTGAGATCAGGTTATCACCAAGTGAGGGTGAAGGAGAAAGATATACCTAAGACATCTTTTAGAACACATTATAGTCACTTTAAATTTCTTGTTATGTCATTTAGGCTAACGAATGCACCAACAATTTTTATGGATCTAATGAATAGGGTATTTAAGCCATTCTTGGATGTGTTCATGATAGTATTTATAGATGATATTTTGATATATTCAAGATTAGAAGAGGACTATGCAAATCACTTACGACAGGTGTTACAAGTCCTTCATATCGACAATTGTATGTTAAGTTTTCTAAATGTGAATTTTGGTCAAAATCAGTGGCATTCTTGGGTCATATTGTACCCGATGAAGGAATAAAGGTTTATTCACAAAAGATAGAGGCTGTGAAAGATCGGCCAAGGCCAACAACACCCACGGAAGTTCGAAGCTTCCTAAGGTTGGCAAGTTATTACAGGAGGTCTGTTGAGAGTTTTTCTTCTATTTTTGCACCTCTAACGAAGTTGACACATAAGATAACTAAGTACCAATGGAATGATGCATGTGAAAAGATCTTCCAAGAGTTGAAAAGCAAACTAACTTTTGCGCCTGTGCTAATACTTCCAGAAGGCATCGAGGGGTATGTAATATATTGTGATACTTCAGGAGTTGGCTTAGGGTGTGTACTGATACAGTGTGGTAGGGTAATTGTTTATGCCTCTAGAAAACTACGATCGCATGAGAAAAACTATCCAACACTTGACCTTAAGCTAGTAGCAATTATGTTTGCTCTGAAAATATGGCTCCACTATCATTATGAGGTTCGCATTGACATATATACTGATCATAAGAGCTTACACTACATTTTTAAGTAGAAAGACCTAAATTTAAGACAGTAGAGATGGCTAGAACTAATAAAGGATTATAACGTGGATATACTATACCATCAGGGGAAAGCAAATGTGGTAGCCGATGCTCTGAGTCATAAGACAATCATGAATATTAGTGATCAGACCATGGGAAATCAAGCAATGGCTAAGGATCTACATCAACTAGCCAGTTTAAGAGTTCGCCTTCTTGAAGTTCCAAAAGAAGGGGTTGTTATGCATAATGTTGTGGAGTCTTTATTGGTAATGTAGGTGAAAGAAAAATAGTTTTAGGATCCTATTCTACAATAATTTAAGGACAATGTAAGTCAGGGTATGATAAAGGACTTTGACCTTACACCAAATGGAGTACTTTATTGCCAAAATAGATTATGTGTGTCTGATATTACTAGACTAAGAAAGAGGATAATGAAAGAAGCCCATCATTCTAGATATTTCATGCATCCAGGATCAGGTAAAATGTATCATGACCTAAAGGAAATGTTTTGGTGGGGAGGAATGAAAAAGTACCTTATAAAATTTATGGCTAAATGTCTGAATTGCGAACTAGTTAAAGTAGAGTACCAAAAACCTGGAGGATATATGCAGAGTATAGAGCTTCCAACATGGAAGTGGGATATGATCAATATGGATTTTGTTACTGGGTTGCCTCACTCATTTCAGAAGTTTGACTCCATATGAGTAATAGTTGATAGACTCACAAAGTCAGCACACTTCTTGCCGGTTAAGAGTGATTATATAGCTGAAAAGTACACAAAGTTATACCTCAAAGAGATAGTCATGCTACATGGGGTCCCAATCTCCATTATATCTGATCGAGAAGCTCAATTCACTGCAAAGTTTTGGAAATCCTTCCAAGGGAGATTAGGGACACAAGTGAATTTGAGTACAACTTTTCACCCTCAGACAGACGGTCAAGAAAAATGCACTATTCAAACACTTGAAGATATTTTGGACTTTAAAGGTAGTTAGGTGGACCACTTGCTACTTATTGAATTCGCCTATAGTAATAACTACAACTTAAGTATCAAGATGGTACCTTATAAAGCTTTGTATGGAAGGAAATATAGGTCGCTAATTGAATGGTTTGAAGTAGGTGAAACCACCTTGGTTGGGCCAGATTTAGTACAACAAGCAATCGAAAAAGTTAGGGTAACACAACAACAGCTAGAAACAACCCAAAGTCGTCACAAATTATATGCAGATTTTAGGTGGAGAGGACTGGAATTCTCAGCAGGGGATTGGGTATTTGTAAAGGTGTCTCATGAGATTTGCTGAGAAAGGAAAACTGAGCTCACGTTACATAGGGCCATTTGAAATTATTTAAAGGTTTGGGAAGGTTTCACATGAATTAGAGCTAGCCCAAGATCTTTCAATGATTCATCTAGTTTTTCATGTCTTAATGCTTCGAAAATATATAGGTGACTCATCCCGTTTCACTCCTATTGAAGATGTGCAAGTTACAAAATATCTCACCTATGAAGTGGTACCTGTTGATATTATTGATCGTCAAGTTAAGAAGCTAAGAAATAAAGAAATAACTTCAGTAAAAGTATTGTGGAGGGACCAGCAAGCAGAAGAAAGAACATGGGAGGCTGAGGAAGCGATAAGATCTAAGTATCCTCACTTATTTGAAGCTAAAGAAGAAGTCCAATGGAAGAATTAGGGCATTAATAGGTATGTGTGTTTGAACGTTATTGCGTTGTCGGAAGTTTATTTGAGTAAAGCTTTGAACTTGGTTAAGCTTTCAAATTATGCTAACATTCGAAGAAATGAATGTTCCTAAGGGGAGAGGATGTAACACCCCACATCTCACATGTACTAGTTTTATGTAAATGTAGCATGATATGGCTTGGTCAAATCAGCACCTATTTTTAAAAGTGCTTGAATTTCAGCTTAGAAGGTTATGTGTACGTCTAACGCTTAAGACGAGCGAAGGCATATAAGTTTTAAGCCAAATAAAGAAGATCGCGACCTTAAATAAGGTGAGAGAAGTGAGGCGCTTATAGGACTTAGGAAGTTAGCAGGTGAGTCACCTACTTGCTTAGCTTAAATTTGCTAGCTAGACGGAGACGAGGCCCGACGCCAAAATCTGTCCAAGTCCAATTATGAATAAGGTCAGTGTTAAGGGTGTAACTTTAGCCTGTGTTTGGCATCATAAATGGAAAATATTTACAGCCCAAGATGATAAATAAAAGGGCCCAAGTATATCACAGCTCACTTGACAATTTGGGGCCAAATCAAGTAAAAGGAAAAGAGAAAAATGGGCAGCCAAGGCCCATCAATTTACAACCCAATAAGGCCCAAGTGAAAGGGAAAAAAGGGTTCTTTATTACCTTGATAAAATAAGGCTTAAAATTTAAGAGTAAGTTGGCCAAGTGCTCCTTTAAAGGGGCTTATAAGCATCTCACTCAAGTCACTTAACATTGAACAAAAATCAGAATTTTTTTTCAAAGTTTTCTCTCAACTCTTTTTTGACTTTACAAGCAGCCACAAAAGACTTTTAGGGTTCTGGGAGAATCCCTAAAACTTGAAGGTAAAGGTAAGTAAAGATACTTGTGTATTTGGTATGGTTTTTCATGGAAAACAAGGGAAATAGACTGGTTGCACTTGTGTAGGGATTTTGGGCAGCATGTGTTCCAAAGATTTTTGTGAACTTTTCTTGTTTATTAAGAGGCTTTTATATTCTTGTTGGATGGATTATGAAGTAAAGTTTATGTTTATAACAAGTTTTAGTTTTTTAGTGATATAATAAGGATGATACACCATTTTTATAGTCCGAAAAAATGAGTTCTTGTACGATATCGTAATTGTGCTCTTAATAGGAACTTGTGGGCTGATAATCAAAGATTGTTGTTTCATGTTCTCCATATACTTTAGAGCAATTTTTGCACTATTTTTGGACTATTTTTATGTGTAAATATGGTAGGAGAATTTTGGTTAAAGTTGGAACACGTTTGGAATTCTCGACATCGAAATGTAGTGAAGGGACGTAACGTCATGCGACCTATTTATATGTTGTGTAGAATTGTTATGTATTGTGATTTGTGGGCTGTTATGAGACTATAATAGCATTAAAACAAGTTTCACATGATATGCATATGAGAACGTGTATTAGAAAATACGATTAGAGGCAAAAATATTGAAAGAATATGCTCGGGTTGATAATTGCACGCTTGCTGCCCGTTTGTTTTTTTTTTATATGATTAGACTGCCAAGATGTATCTATTGGATGCTAATACTAGTTTTACCACCTAATAGATTGTAGAAAAATATTTTGAGGAAAGGAAGGTTATTTTGAGGTAATAATGAGGTCGTACAATGAGGTATGTAAGGCTATTCGATTTCGTATTATTTGGCATGAAACATAGATTCCTCCTTGGTACATAAAGGCACTTACCAACTCTGACATAACTAATAACTGTGTCTCCACTCTTTCACGTGTTCATGTGCTCCCATATATAGTCATCTTCAAATCTGCGTACATACTTGGGTACCAAGATATATAGATTCTTGTTGCTATATAAAGTTCATGAGTTATTTCATCTCCTACGCATTTCATTATTTGTATAACCTACTCTTTTCATTGTGGTATTATCTCGTATAGTTCCTTGTCACATGCTATATCTATGGTCCTACAGCTCCAATATTATAATCACTAAAAGAATCATCTCAAAAATAATTTAAAGATAAAGTAAAGTAAGCTGCTTATTGATGGGTGGTAGCCCTCGGGGTAGAAGAATCACCTAGCAGGGGACGATCCCATTACGGGGGTGGGGGGTAGGGGGTTAGTCCAGGAGTGAAAGGAAAAACTTAGCATCGGGATCAGGTTGATCCCGATATTAATTTTTCACTGATCAGCTGGTCATTTGTATTACATGTTGTGCACAGATTATATAATAAAGGTAAAGTAATAAAAAGAAAGTAAAGTACATGATTCCACAATATAACTAAAGGTGGTCCTTTATCCTTACACCGGTGCATGATTTCATTTGAGTTCTTACTTCATATATAGGGTTTCATTTTTAGTTTATTGCATTCTCTTGGAAAACCTATTTTGGGGATTGCAAATCTTCTGCTATACACTTTGGATATCTATCAAGCTTTTATATTTGCAGCTCGTGGTGCCTTCACTTTTCATTGTATTAGTAAACTCTCAACTATGTCTATTATTTGCATTCTTATGTGTTTTGCCTTAGCCATGAGTAGCTAAGCACCCACAACTTGGGGTTGTGGAAAACATGGATAGTTGACTTGAGATGACCTAGGTTTCTTGCATTTCTGTGATTGGGTTTTTGCATGTATTATCTATTTCCCTTCATTATTATTATTTTTTGGTGATGGACAACACCAAACCCTGCCTACCATAACGATCCTGACCAAGGTAGTGATGAATAGGAAAAAGGAAGTAGATGACATAATTTAATTGATGTGTTATCATCTAATCAACTGAGCCTGAACAAGGGGAGGTTGACTGGGATAATAGGTAACAGTTAGTTGGCACGCCATGGTTGCCGACCAAACACCATCGTGAAATTCGATCTTTACCTTCATAAGAGGGCTGGAAGAACCTAAGTTACCGTTCTACATACAGATCACCAATTGTATTTCTGTTATCTAGGATAATCAAGTCGAAGAACCATGGGGAACATAATTCCCAAGTTATCCCCAAAATTAAGTATTTCCTCATGTTATAGTTTGTGGTAGTTTTATTTTATTTTTGAATCACAAACCGCCCCCCACCCCCATTTCCCTCATTTAGAGATTGTAGTCATAAATACTAGAAATGATTAGTGGTGAAGTCTTGTAGTCAAGCCTTGTATTCCTTATGGATTCGACCCTAACCTCGATTAGGTTAATTACTGACAACGACTGTTTTCTTATTGGAGCATGAACATCATAAAAAATTATGGCGTCGTTGTCGAGGAACACAACTAGGCTTTTATTTGGTTTCACTATTAGTTAGTTCTAGTGTTGATTTCTAGAGTCTCTTATACTTTACTTTTGTTTTTGTTATTGTTGTTTGATTTTATTTGCAGGGTATACTAGGTTGTATGCCCAACATGAGGAGTCAAGGCAATACCTTAGCTCCATCAATTTGGAAATCCATAAACTACCATGAAGAATAGTTTAAGTGGATGAGGATATTGAGGTTGAGGAGGATATGCATACGAATGAGGATATGGGAAAAGAAGTGAATTCACAATAGAGGGGTAATAGACCACAACTCAGGGACTTCAATTAAAATGCTTATGGATGGAATCAGTACAGATAGAACCCTATGGTTATGGATATTACCGGTGCTATAGTACTTCCTCCTTTACTAACAAATACTAAGTTCACGGTATTGAGTGGATTGCTCCAAATGCTCCAATATTGCAAACTATTCACAGAGCTACCTTTGGAGGATCCCCACTGTCATCTTCAAAATGTGGTGTTTGTTCGCAAGAATGTCATGGGGACATAAAACCTTTCTCTTGATGTTGTTGGTTTAAAAGTTTTTCCACTATAATTGACTGGTAATGCAGCTATATGGTTATCCAAGCTTCCTCCGAGTATTATCACAGGTTGAGCGAAACTTTAGAGAGTATTCCTTGAAAGATATTTCCCAAGATCTAAGAAGTTAAAGCTCAAGAATCAAATCAACAACTTTGAGAAATTTCTAGGTGATTCTATTAGCACAATATGGGAGAGGTTCACTAAATGCTTGAGGATGGTCCCTGACCACAAGATTGTTAATGATGCCTTGGTTTAGATTTTCTATCGGGTGCTTGATGAGAATAGTCAAGCTTGCATCGGCACAATCATGGGAGGCATATTCCTAGACCAACCTTTCGCATTGATAGCCACAAGGATGGAGCAAGTGGTCAAAATAAATAGAGCATGGGGTCGACAAGAGCGATATTGATGAAACCTTCTAGTGCGGTTAACACCAATAATGAGCAAGCAAAGGTAAATGGAGAGATCATGGAGCAACTTGCTCTACTTTGCACAAGTATGGACTTGGTCTTAAAGCCAAATCAAGCGACTTTCAAGGCAGTCACTCACCAACCTCCAAAGGCTCCTACCTATAATGATCCATTCATTGATGAGGATGCTTGTTTTGTAAGCAACCAAGCGGCAGGCTTCCGAAACAACCCCCAAGGGTCTAATTTGGACTATTGGAGGCAAGGTTCCGGGAATCAAGGTTGGAACTTCAACCATGATGGGATGTATAGAGATAACCGGGGTGGATACTATGAGATAGAGAGAAAGGGAGAGAGAGAGAGAGAGAGAGAGAGCCCGACGCAGAATGGGGGATAAGAAAGGCTACAAGAGTGGTCCTCATGTGCCACCACACAATCGTGATGCCGGATCAAACAACTCAAGGATTGAAGAAATGTTCAAAAAATTGTTGAAGTGAGCCAATCATTAAGATGAGACTTTAAAGGGAATGAAAGTAGATATTTCAAGTATTAACCAAAAAATAGAGTCTCACTCGATAACGATCAAGAAACGTGAACATCAATTCGGGCAAGTTTCTTCACAATTGAACCAACGCCAAAAGGCCACCCTACCTGCCAACACGGTTCAAAACCCAAAGAATGAAGGGCATTGCATGACGATGATGACTAGGAGTGGCAAGAGCATCATAGATCCCCCTATTCCAGTAATTACGGATGAAGTTGATGTGAAGGGTCTTGGTGGTGAAGTCGTGGATGAGGGAGAAGATTCGGAGGTTGTTGGGATGCAACAAGAAGAGGTAAGAGAGCATGAGAAATTTAAATCAATTCCCAAACCTCCTCCTCCTTTCCCTCAAAGGCTTAAGAGAAAGGAAGAGGAGGGTAAATTCAAACACTTCCTCTCGATGTTGAAGCAACTCTCCATCAACATTCCCCTTCTAAAAGCTTTGGAGAAAATTCCCAGGTATGCCAAATATACGAAGAATTTGGTCACCAAGAAATGCACTTTGAGCCAAGAGTTCTTGCAAGAACTCCAATAATATAGTGCGATTATGATCAAATGCCTTACTCAAAAGCGAGAGGACCCTGGTGCATTCACCATCCCATGTACCATTGTTGATGTGGAGTTCGCAAGAGCATTGTGTAACTTAGGAGCGAGCATCAATCTAATGTCGCTTGCAGTAGTCAGAAAGCTTGACCTTGGTACACCTACCCCGACAAGAATGAGGTTGTTTATGGCAGATCAAACCATTAAAAAGCAAGAGGGAATCCTTTTGAATGTGCTTGTTAAAGTAGATAAATTCATCTTCCCGTGGACTTTGTGATCCTTGACTGCGAAGTTGATTTTGAGGTGCCCATCATTTTGGGGAGACCATCTCTTAGCACTGGGAGAGCCCTAGTAGATATGGATTCAGGTCAAACATGGTTTAGGGTTAATAATGCAGAGGTCGTGCTCGATATTCGCCAATCCATGAAACACCCAAATGAGTGCAAGAGTGAGGTGTGGACCCTTGATGATAGTTGATGAAGAAAGATGACAAAGTCGAGCCATGACATTAAACAAGGCGCCCCTTAGGAGGAAACCCAAGTATTTTTTATAATTGTTGGCTTATCTTAAGTATTTTTGGTTGTTGAGATTCTTAGGTAGAATATGTGAGTTTGTTTTTATGATTGAAATACATTAGTGCAGTTATAATATTTTGGGAATCGTTGTGTTTTGAGATTTGGTTTGCAGGTGCAAATTGAAGTACTCAAGATCTGAAAAATGGTACTTGGAGCAGCCTCTATGATCGGGCCTACGAGTTTTAGTCCTCATTATGACTCATAGTCATGCATCATAGAGAGAATTAGTGAGTATCAGAAGTTGGCACATACACTACGAGCCAACCTTACGATTCGTAAAGTCTTCTACGAGTCATAAGAGGAGTTTGTAGTGCCCAGGTATAATTCCTAAATGTTTATAATTGTTGGATTTGCTACGAGACTGGTACCAATGAGTCGTAGGACAGTTTACGACTCGTAGTTAGGGTCTCATAGCCCCGATCTGCAGTTTTAACAGGCTGACCCGATTTTCATTTAGAAGGGGGTCAAAATAAAATTTGACCCCCAAATTCATTTTACAAAACCCTAAGGTGGTAAAAAACCCCATTACATCACCTATATTATGTTGTTGATCAAAATCCCAGCTACCTACGTCATTTTCTGGCGAAGTAACTATTTCTAGGGTTTCCAGTGGGGCTTTTAATTTCTTTCGCTTTAGTCTATTTATCTAATCAATCAGTAAGCTCTATGGTTAAGTTTTGCAATATTTTGTGGTGAGTTTGTTTCCTATATGAGTGGATGCTTTGTTTGATCATGTTAAATCATGTCATATACCGATGATTGAACTAGACTTGTAATCTATGGTTTTCTAGGCTTTAAAAAGTTGAGTTGTGAACCGAATCATGTTGAAATTCTTGAATGGGTGATGATGAATGCGAAATTTATGATTCATGGGATGTATTGTGTGATTGTTGCCCACTCATGGTCTAAATTGTTGTCGAAATTGGTATTTAAGAAGTGGGAGCATGTTTTACATATCTTATCCTATGGAAATTAATTGACATAGTTTATATAGAAATTACATTCCTATAGAATGTTTATAGATGTCAAGAATGAGTTTTGAATGTATATTGCTTTCACTATGCTTGACATTATGTGAACTGCTCCCAATTCTTAGGGAATATGGTTGTTTTGAATTTCTGACGTTATTGAAGTGATTGCTAATGCGCCATTTGCTATTGTTATTGTGTAACAAGGATGTTGAACTTTGTCACTACTAAAAAACTGCAAAAAAGCGACACTGATAGTTTCGTCGCTTTTTTCCTTATCGCTTTTTCAAAAGCGACGGACAGCGTCTCTAAGCGACACTATCTGTCGCCAAAAAAGAAAAATTAGAAATAGCGACTGACAGCTGTCGCTTTTTTACTTTTTAATTTTTATATTTATTTTGGATGGACCGCATCCCAAATTTTAAGAATATTAATATTTTTTAAAATAATTTTTTAAGAAAAAACGATGGACTAGGCGACTCAGTCCATCTCTTTTCTGCAATTTTTTTAAAAAAAAATGCAGAAAAGCAATGGACTTAGCGACCCCGTCTGTCGCTTTTCTGCAATTTTTTGACAACAAAAACCTACAATTTCTGCTGCCCACCTGCATTAAAATTCAGTATACAAAATATTTCAAAACTAGTTCAATATACCAGTACAACACAATCAACAACAGCTAAATAATTCAAAATACATCTTAATAACATGATTAAACATAAAGAACATACAAATTCATAATTTACAAAGTTTTAAATAGTGTCAAAGTTCAATAAAAATTCTAAATTGTTCGAAACTAAAACAGAAGGGAACTAAGGGCTATTTTCAACAAAAACGTCTGTACCCTCATTGAAATCATCATGGTGTGGGGACCGTCGTCGGGATAGGTTGAGCATTTGTTACTTGAGGTCGGCATATTCCTAGGACCTTCGTGCTTCAGATTCTGCCAATGCACATGTAAGTTCTTCAATTCTCTGACTCATGATAGCCATCTGAGTCTTGTTAATAGCCTCAGCTTGACGTGACGATCCAATGCCTTGTAATCGAATTGGAGTCGTCGTATATTATTTTGGGAACCCATTCCATAAACACAACCTTTATGGCTCGTGCCTCCAACCTTTTCCATCCTAATTTGATTGGACAACTCAGGGCTTAGCTCGACCGAATCTCCAAACTCTTCTATGTATCGCTCATAGTCACGCTATATATTAAAAATATAATAGTTAGACTCAATGTGTAAAGAAAAAGTTAGAATCAAAATATATTATGCTTAAAGATATGTTAAATAACTTACATAGGCTTGTTCGGCCATTTCCTCCACCCACTGATCCAGATCCGAGTCATTCTTTTTTTTCTTCATATAATACCTCCTAAAGACTTCATCACGTAAAGGAGGCCGCCCTAATTCCTTTTCCTATAATTTAAAATATAATTAATAAATATATATTTTGTATAAATTAAATACTATAATAAGAATAATATATTAGTTTAAATGTAAAAATTTAAAAATCTTACCAGCTCCCTCGTAACAGTACCAACACTCTTTGCACATCCGATGTGCAATGAACCACTCTTTAGGCTTCCTCTAGCCTTTTTAGCTTGCTCAAACATAGCCTTAAGTTTATCTATTTTCCAATACCGGAGCAAATCTTGATATACATGTGGAGGTATCCAAGAATGACTTTTTTCACCACCCTCTCTTGGTTTCTTCAACCAGTTAGATAGCCGGGTGCTCGCTTTTTTCTCAAATGTGCTCGCAATGGAGGTGTTGTGCATGGGATGCCAAGTACATAAAGTCTAGCAAAAAGCAAAAGTGTTGAGAAATCCTAGTTAAGTAATTAATACTCAAAATATATGTAATATCATATATACCTTGAATTCATTAAACATCATCTCGCGAATATTATTTGGAATCTGCCCCCAAGAGGTGTATGGCTCCAAGTATAACCTCGTAACAGTCTCCTTAAGAGCATCCGTAACCTATTTCGAAGGATGCCACCTGCAATACATATAATAAATATGATATTAGTCGCCTATAATTTGTTAAGGTAGAAAAATAAATTTATTAAAATAAAAACTTACGATACTCCATCAAGCTCAATCATGACTCTCCCACGTCTGTTCCTCTGTCCAAGAGCTAAGTCAGGCACAACCTATGAAGGCTCAAATATAGCTGTAGAAGTAGGTGTAGATGATGATGGAACATATGTGTGATGCTGAGTCGATAGTCTAGGGGTATTATCATTACTGGAAGAATCTCTAAGTCTCAAAATAGATAGGTGGGGAGACTGAGAAGTAGGAGTCGAAGCTGTAGATCGATGAACTACTAGTGACATAGTAGGTCGAGGAGGGATCTGATCATAAAAAGGGAATCTTGGTTGTGCAGAAGAAGATGTGCTTCGTGGTCGACGTAGCTGACTCTAGAATGCTCAAGGATCCGTACTCCTAAAAGACACAAAATGACTAGTGCCTGGGGAACCTTGAACATCAGGTGCCGAAAAAATAAAGCCTGGGATATCCTCAGAATCAATCGATCTCCTAGATTGCTTCTTTTTCGTCCTACTAAAAGAAGTAATCCCAAGATGATCCCGAGATCTATCACCATCACCCGATGACATCTGAATGTAAAATAACACAAATACAACATATAAGAAAAAATCAAATGAAATAATTTTTGTATTAGCAAGATAAATTAAGTTATATGGTAGTTATAATCTACCAGTCTATTCGTCCCCACTTGTTTCATTATTTACTTCATCCTCCTGGTTCGATTCCTTTTTGCTTGAAATTCATCATACTCCCATTCCTGCTGGTGCGATAATTCATCATCTTCCTCCTCCGATGATTCATTATCTTTATCTACTTCTTCTTGAAAGTTCACTATGAATTCATCATCAGACACCTCTTCCAGTTTGTGTTGAGGATATTCTAGTGTGGTCTCCAACTCAATATCAACTTGTTGTTGAACAATTGCAAGATCAATTTGGTATGCCACATCTTCAACATTCTTAATTTCAATTCTTCCTACTGGATTTGTCTTAATGACAACCCACCAATCACCCTTATCTCTACGCAATGGATACGGAGCGTAGTAGACCTGCTTAGCATTTTAGGCAATGATAAAAGGATCATATTTTTTATATTGTCTGATGTACTTAAATTCAATTATATTATGTTGCTAGTCCACCCTTGTTCCCCCATATAATGGGTCAAACTACTTACACTGAAACAATACTATCTTCTTTTTAGGCCAACTTGAATATCGAAGTTCAATAACCTCCTGAAGACACCATAATATTCAATAGTTTGGACGTTACCGTCAACATCACCTTGAACTAAGACACCACTATTATTGGTTTTCTTCTATGCAGAAACTTCCTAGTTTGAAACTTAAAGCCATTACAACAATATTTATTCATTGTCTGAATTTGATATTCATGCCCGAATGAGATTTCTCTCACTAATGATGAATGCTGATCAGTTGAGTATTTCTGAAAAACCTACAAATTGTATTCCAAATAATATAATTTAGTCTTAAATAAGTGCAACATTCATACTAATTCAATATGATTAGACTTTCAAACTTACACCATTTGGCAAACCTCATGTATATGGCTTCATTGCCCAGGTGTTTACAAATAATCTGATATCGATATATACATTTTTATTAGTTAGCAAGTACTAATTATTATGTAAATTGACACTATAATTTATTTAACACTTACTCAAGATATGGCTAAATTTCTAGACAATTAAGTAGAATATGGTTCATACTCGATTGTCTTTCCCTGGTTGTGAAGCCTCTTTTTTTACGCCTTTTAGATTCTCGGCCACTTTGATTAAAAATTGAAATAGGGGGAAATATCAGATCACTCTCACCTTCATCATTCTGATTTGGTCTATTTTGCCTGCATGGCACTTCATCTCCAAAGTAATAAGAGTAAAAGTCACTTGTTTCTCTTTCGATATGATTTTTCTTGAACAATTGATCATTCAATTTGTCCCCTTTGTTTAATTGTCCTTTTGCAACTTGCAATTTTTCTGTACATACCAATTCAAATGTATTAATAATGAAGTTTATTGTTAGTTTATATATTCATTATAATAATTAGTCATAAAAATATTACCTTTCAAATGGATACATCCACCTTGTTTGAACAGGACCTCCAAGGCGGGCTTTATGTGTAAGATGAATCGGAAGATGTTCCATCACATCAAAGAAGCCAAGCGGAAAATCTTCTCCAGCTTTGTAGTAATAAGAAGAATGTTTCCTCCATCCTATCTAAACTACTTTCAAGTAATGTTCCAAAACATAAATCTCCAAAGAAAAGACTTATCCCTATGACTGGATTCCATGTCCTCTTAGGCAGGTGGCTAAAAGCGATAGGAAGCAAAGTTTCCATGAATATATGACAATCATGACTTTTAATACCTATTAACTTCCCTTCATTCAAGTCTGCCGGCTTGCCCAAATTTGAAGCATATCCCTCTGGAATCCTCAAATTTCTAACTCACTCATATATTTCACGTTTCTCCTCCCAGGTGAATGAAAAACTGGCTTTAGGCTTAAGAATTATGCTATTTGATTATTCCTGCATCCACATTTATTTCCTCCTACAATATTCCTTTAAGTTCATTCTAGCTCTTGGGTTGTATTTTGTCTTACCTTTAATATCTATCACTGTGTTGAATAGGTTGTCAAAATAATTTTTTTCAATATGTATCACATCAAGATTATGTCTTAGGAGATTATCCTTCCAATATGCAACTCCCAGAATATGCTTTGTTTGGTCCAATTATGTTCAACACCATCTCCAAGAAGTATACTAGGTGGAACAACCCAAACTTTAGGTAGTTGAGAAACTCTCTCCCAAATTTGATGCCCTGTCTGTGATGGTGGTGGAGGATCCATTTCAACTCTGTTTTTTCTGAATCCATTCAACTTTCTAAACTCGTGATTTATTGGCAAGAATTGATGATGAAAATCAAATCATGAATTTTTTCTGCCATGCTTTAGGGTGAAAGTCTTACTACATTCCATGCAATGAGGACAGGCAAGCTTTCCAGCAGTCATCTAACCAGATAACAAACCATATATAGGAAAATCATTAACAGTCCAATCGTGTGAAACCATCTGCATACAACCCCAATCTGACATTCCTAGGCTCTCTAGCAAAGTCGGGATATATATTATCAAAGTACTTTCATGCTTCTATATTAGATGGATGAGAAAACACACCCGGTGGCCTTTTATATTGACGGTGTCATGTCATATGTAGGGCAGATCTCATGGATGCATACAACCTCTTCAATCTAGGAATAATAGGTAAATAATGCATCCACTTAATTGGAATCATCTTTCTAGCCGGAGTCCTCTGATAACGAACATGACCGCAAAACTTACAATTTTCCAAGTCAGTATTATAGTTGTAGTACAACATGCAACCATTAGCACAATAATAAATTTTATCATGTGACAATCCTATCTTGGAAACTAGTTTCTTTGCCTGATAGAACGTCTTGGTATGTGAAAGTCAGGACTAACCAACTCAGACATAAGATCCACCATTGAGTACATAGCCGATTTAATGTTCATTAATCTAACAGCAACAGACAAAGGAGAATGCCGACTCTCCTTACCTAACGTCACATACCAACCTAGGGTCATGACCAATGCCCGATAAGGGCACTTAGACACATACTAACCCGAATTTCCCAATTTATCCTACCTGGAAACCTGTCGAAATTTCGGAAGAGTTTCCTCCATTTTATTAACTAACCTCACCTGCAAATAAAATCCAGTAGCATCCCAGACAACAATATAAATACATATTTCTTTATACATATACATAAATATGGGCCGATAAGGTCTCCGCTGCAGTCCTTCCGCCTAATAACCACATCACACATAAAGTAATGCGGTCTCGCCGCCTGATCGATTGTTAAAATCATATAATAAATCATGTACTGAAGTATTTCTCATATACCCACTACCCACTAGTATACACAGACATCTAGACATATATCCTGAACAGTATGTGCATATGCATAATACAATTACAGAACGTGTGAACATAAGAAGCTACCAATAGCTGGCTTCTGAAACAAAGAGGGGCACTGCAGCTGAAACTGGAGATCCTAGACAAGAGGGTCTCGCACCTGCTCGTTAGTACCTGCGGGCATGAACGCAGCCCTCCCCCCCCCCCCTCGAAGGAAGGGGTCAGTACGAAAGACATAATGAATATGTAAAACAGGAAGTACACAATACAGATAGATCTCATAAGCCAAAGGAAATGGGTAAACGTGTATAAATCAAACCTGTAGCAAGTATTGAATCAATTT
>JAABOM020119982.1:0-22703 GCA_011800125.2 Solanum clarkiae | reverse complement strand
AGATACACAAACACTATATATATATATATATATATATATATATATATATATATATATATATATGTAAATCCTATGACTGGAGACTAAAAGTCACAAAACAACTAACCCAAAATAATAAGTCCACAATAGCCTCTAAGAGAGCAACTAATACTGCTGGGTAAGAGTCCCTACAATAACCAACTGTACAACAAAAAATAAGCATCCTGTGAAAGCTCCGGGAAGAGGTGGAGCTTACCAACTCACAGCTGAACTGGACTCCTAGTGGAGGGGTCGATCAGAGTCCCTACCTGAACCTGTACGCACAAAATAAAATACAACATCCTAGGCAACAAGACATCAGTATGAATAAACATGTACTGGTATGTAAGGCAGAAAGTAAAACCACAGATAACAGTAGTAAAAAGGATAATAGAAATACCATCTGTAGACAAAACTGAAGTAACCTTAATGGCCAATAATCAACCTCCTAGTGATCAAATATGCATGGTATGCCCAAGTATCGCATGTTGTGAATACATATATATACAGATGCAAACGCATGAAATACCCAACCAAATGCTAGCATTGGTGGTCCTTTCCGGTAGCTGGCCAAGATCATATTTGCCAACCTATGGCCATTTGTACCATATACATATATCTATAATCATTTGGACAAATAGGCTTCATACCTCCGATTATAGCTCAAATTCCATGCATAACGTGTCATGTATGATATGTATATTGAATACACATAGTAGGCCATAGCATAAATTTAGTCAATCTTGGCTCATTGGTACACTTATCTTCATAACGTCATAATCATGGTTGTAGCATATACGCATGACTCAGGGGATCTTGCATGTCTTTTGAATAAGTTTGACAACTTAACACAACATTTAGAATGAGGCTTCAACTCAGAAAGTGTTCATATAGGTGCTTTACATAATTCTTATACTTGGTCCCATGTCAATTAATTACTAAAAGAAAGTATTTAAATAGAATCAAGTGCATTAGTAGTTTAAATAGGAGCATTACTCTAGAGATTATTGGAAATGAACGCATTACTTGTTAAGTTCTTCAATTATATTTTTTGTATGGAAGAAGGACTGATTATGAATAGTATATTCCCTTTGTAATCTACATTTATTTTAATGACACTATACCAAGAATAGAAATGCCTCGAACATATGGATAGGTAGCCAGGAAAACTGTCAAAATATAGATATTGAATGTCCAGTTTTAAGTGAACGAATGGACTTTCAACCTAATACCATCATGAATATAACTCAACAACAATCCCAATGCCTTTTACATAAGGTCTTTCTAGCAATAGAATAGTAAGATATTTCATTTGGCATTTTGGGAAATTTCTCGAATTTCATGCTAAAAGAAGGGACAAAACTTAGTCTTAACATAACTTCTCAACGGACGTCCTATTGCCCAAAGTTTCTTCACAAGAGTTGTTCTTTACGTCTTAAGATTCACAACAACTATATATATGTAGCTTAAAGATACCTATAAATAGTCCGAAATTTAGCATTAATTACCAAATTCACCAAATAGTATTTATGAGAGGAAACGTCCGTAAAACTTTGTAAAAATGACCGTAAAAGAGCCCCAAGATTATTACTTGAATACACCAGCTGCAAACCAAGAATAACCAGTAAGAACATCAACTTGTTATAGCCCAAAAAAAATCTCAAATACAGCTAATAGGATGGGAAAACAATTCTAAAGAATAAGGCACATATTTCTAGGCACAGGGATGAATTTTAACGATAAAAACTTACCAAATCACCTTAGTACCTTGAGGTAACTTTATCTTTAGTTTATAAGCTATTTAGGACAAAATGGAACTCAATCGAGCTTTAAAAAGCTCAAATTAGCCAACAGCTAGGTGGATTGACCGACCCGGCCCATGACATTGTTTCCTGCTCGAGCAGTCACAATAAAATTGTCACAACTTTTTATTATGAGTTCGGTTTGATGCGCGATTTCGTGCATTGCAAACTAGACTCATAGATCTTTAACTTGATAGGTTGTGGACCTTTTAACTCTTTATATTTTGGAAGATATGGCCTAATACATTTGACCCAAATTTAAGAAGTATTTCTTAAAGAAACATACAGTAACTTTGGCCAACCTTTGTCTCGCAACTTTCTTGATTCCACAACTTAATGTATCACCTTTTTGCTAGTAAGATAATCTGTAAAGATCCATTATTAGAAAACTGTACAATTTTAGTCTCATTCAAAAAGTGAAACCTAATTTAAACCTTCCGAAAAGGGTGAGGTGCCACTTGATTAGCCACTTTTTTAATCCTGAATGTGTATTTAGGTTATTCCTTTGTCATAATACTTTAGGTCCTTGACATTACCACTTATTGGCAGCCTTACTATCCTCAGGTTCTATCCAAAATCATATATGTCTTATATGACATGCCACCCTATTCATATATATATATATATATGGAAGACGAGAAACACGGGGTCTGACATATGATTTGGGCCACTTCTTTAGGCGATTTCTACTAAGGAATCATCAAAAATTTTATTGTTTAGAACACTTCTTAAGAACTCAGTAAACCGCTCCCATGTAGTACCTGTGGAATCACCAGGAAATTGCTCAAAGTTATTTATCTAATCCTTAACCTTTAGCTTCTTCAATTTGGGAAAATACCTCTCCAAAAAAGTTTTCTGCATTTCCACCCATGCAGTGATAGAGCTCTGAGGAGATCAGATACCATACTATTACTTCACCTATGAGAGATAATAAGAAGAAATGAAGCCCAACAGCATCCATGAAGAAATTATGATTTCCCATCATGCTCTTAGAGATGAATACAATGTTGTGTAGATGGTTATGCGGATCCTCTAATGTCAAGCCCGAGAACAACCCTATATGATGCAACATCTATAGTAACCCACTAGATATGACAAACTTAGTATCTTTCGGTAGAGGATGTAACACGATTGCTTCTGTGATATACACTGTCATCGGCTTGATACTGTAAGGATTCCACCCATTTCCTGCCACTTGTTGACCTTGTGGTAGTTGATTTTCAACCACCAGTGGTGTGGTGGGTTTTGATTATTCAAATTAAGTGCATCATTTACAACATTATTAACATTATCCTTATCCATTCTTCGCAATATTCTCTGAATCTCTAGATCAAATAAAGTCAAAGGAATACTTCAACAGTGGGTATTGGTCATATACTACACTTGTATACTGAAAGAAACAAAAACAACAAAAATAAATAAAAAAGAAAATAAGGATTAACTCTTTAATCACTCAAAAAAAAAATCTAAAAGTCGTATTCCCCGGCAACAGTGCCAAAACTTAATCACACCTAAATTACACCTCCTAGTTAATATATAAGTGGTTATTGTTCAAAGATAGAATCTAACGATGGTTAGGGTTGATCCCACGAGAAATATAGCCTAGACTTGGAATGATTAAAGCAATTTAGATGAATTAATCAACTCACTTTTGAAAAGGAGGGTGGGGTTTGATGTAAAAAAACAATAATTTAAACCATACTAAGATCAATAGTCAATACATGTATTACTAATTTAATGAGAGAAGTAACTAGGGTATTGTGTTCCCTATGAATTCCTAACGCAGTACAACCTAATAATTATAACCATTTCTAGTGTGTAGCATGCAAAATTGGTAAGTTATATCCACCTAATTCCTTGGACTGGCTACTAGGCAAATTTCACCAAACAACTTAGGCCTTCTACGAGTGTTGCATTACTAACCCTTACATTTTTTCCAATACAACCATCCCTTGGGACGTTTAGGTTGATTAGACGAGTGTGCTCACGTCAAATCCTATTATTTTACCACTTTTCCCATTCATTACCCCCTTGGATAGTGAGTAAGAATAAAGTGTGAATAAGGTGAGTTCTAACGATGGCCGCCATTAGAAAGTACTTAAAACGAAGAGATAAATAATACATGTATGCACACTTTCCAAGGATTACAAATTATTTAATTTTATTTTATTAGTTTTTCATGATTTTCACAACCTTGGTTGTGGATTTAGATACTCATGTTCATTGTAGATGCATAAATCATGGTATGAATTTGCATAAATAAATAATTACAATGAAGAATTGAAGAATAAAAAATTCAA
The DNA here is from genome assembly GCA_011800125.2 of Solanum clarkiae. Classification (NCBI taxonomy): domain Eukaryota; kingdom Viridiplantae; phylum Streptophyta; class Magnoliopsida; order Solanales; family Solanaceae; genus Solanum; species Solanum clarkiae. Next base: position 18,583 of record JAABOM020119982.1, on the reverse strand, counting down.
AATCTCCACATGAATCACAATATCAAACTTCAAATATGATTACAAAAGTAATCTCCTCTAAATCTCCAAAAACAAGATAAAATAAAGTAATATTGAGAAGTCTGTAGTTCTCTACGCCTAAAAATACCTAAAAAATTTATTTATAATAAAAGAAAATTGCATCCTAAACTAATCAGGAAAACTATATTCGGGGCCTTTCACGAGTTGAGTTATGGGTCGTGATTGTGTTTACGATCACAGAAGGGTCTCGTTATCTATATTTTCAAAATCTTTCTGCCATGTATGAACTACTTTTCATGGACCGTCAATAGACTTATGGACCATAGTTGCCTTCATCCTGTTAATTTTCAGCAATTATGTAAATCTTTGGGCCTTCCTTTCACGAACTAATCTACGGGTCATGAAAGAAACTATGACCCATGTTGTTATTTCATAGTTTCAACTTCAGCAAAATTGTCCCTCACTAGTTCAGGACTACGAACCTCACATACAACTCGTGGATCAAAACACGAACCGTAGATGGTCTCGTACATTACCAAAAAGCTGTAACATGTGCAAATCATCACAAAAACTCCCCATTCGTGTAATCCTGTACAATTAACATAGAAATATGTCAAATCTACTAACATCGCTTAGAGAAGGCATAAAATTCAATATTTCAAGCATTAAAAGTACCTTATTTCGATGGCGCATCAATATTACTCACATGCTTGGTTGTGCGTTGAGTGGTGGGTTATATAGCATTAGGATATCGTGACACCTCTTTATAGCCTCTAAGTTTATCCTCAATCTTATATATCAACCTTGATACTGGTATCTCTGGTCAAGCCATATCCATAGAGCAAATACACATATAAGGATATTTGGGTGAAGGGTTATTCAAACATTTCAAAGTGTAGTACAATTATTGATAGGTAACGATAAAGACTCATAGAACTCTCCAAATTAAAAAGGCGAGACGCAAAGTGGGTTTGGTAAATTCAGGTAAGCTCGCCAAAATACTCAGCAAAAACTACAAGCATCCTAGGATAGGTTGGCAAGGTACAGACCCTCTTGGAGATACACCAAATCTAATTATCGAGCTAACATAGCTCGCTTAATCTTTTTTGAAGGTTTCACAGGGGTTGGTTAAGAAAAAGGTGATAAGAAACCTTAAAGGGAGAACCACCAACAAGATTGGCGAGCTTGAAGCAACTCACTAAAGTAGAAATAACCAGTTAGTGACACAATTCAATGTAGAAATATCATACATCAGCAAATTACTCAATCAAGGCATAATTTAGCACAATTTTGAGACACCACTACACCTAGGTACTCGGGCTTCATTAGGATTGAAACCACAATTACAAAATGTTGATTTACCCTTTAACAAGTAGTAAAAAATCTATAATAAGTCTAATCATTCATAACCCAAAATGTAAGGATACTTAAACTTCACCCATAATTCAATTAATTAGATCTCATCACCCCTATTGAGCCAACGTATAGCCCATATCAAAACACAAAATATTATCAATCGATAACCCACAATTAATAAACCTTAGCTATCAAGAGTGAATATTAATCATTTAGAAAATACCACTCACAACATATTGATAAAAAAGAAAGGTGAACCACGAACAATAAAGAGAAATAAAACTAACCATAACAATAAAAATAAAAAGAAGCTACCTCAGGAGCAATACAGAAACTAGATGAAATTCACAAAGATGAAGAAGTTAGAATGCCTTGAAATCAATAAAATACATAAATGATATTAATCCAATAGTAAAAATCATCTACAATAGTATGAGAAAAGTGAGGGAGAAGAGAGAGAAGAAATTTCATAAGTTAGGAACTTAAACGGGAAAAAACCCCTTTCCTATTCAATGACGATCAAAATTTTGCGAGGGGGGAATAATGTAGCCAACAAATTGATGAGTCGCCTTTTGCTCCAGTTTCTCATAGAATTGCTCCACCGACTTGAACATCCAATTCTCACTTTGGCAATTACGACCTAACTTTCTAAGATTGATCAGTGAGTCATGCATCTAGAATTACCTCGCATAATAATTCAACAACCTTTGCATGTTTTATGGTTAAAAAAGGGCGAAAGAAATTTTGCATGTCGCTAAATTAGAATGCGCTCACCCAATTAATCTGAAGTTTTTTTAATGAATTTTTGGCAATAAAGGGTGAGAAAAATATAGCTCACCTAAGCTATTAAGCAATTTACCAATGTGATGTCAACTCGCCAACTTCTCATTTTCCATGAAGCTCAACTTCAACCCATATAATCAGCACACATTATTGAAATATTAACTAAAAACTTAGGTTGCCTCCTTAGAAGTGCCTTAGTTTACATCATGGCATGACATGATCATTCTCTCAAACATCGGCTAAATACACCATATCAATCATTCTTACAGATGGGATGTCACTGAAATATAATTTTGATATTTGTTCATTGATTTTGAACTTCAAGCCATCACCACTTGCAAGTTCAACAGCCTTATTTTCAAACACTCGAGCCACATTGAAAGGACCTAACCATTTAGACTTGAGCTTTACCCTAAAAGAGTTGAAATTGAGAAATAGTGAGCAGCACAAGATCACTTGCTCTAAATTCCGATGGAAGGATTTTAGCATCATGTCATTTCTTCGTTCTCTTTTCGTAAAGGCTAAACTTTCATAAACTTGAAGTGTAAACCAATTTCTTGATGCATTCTCCCAATTTAAGTTCATAACCCTAAGGCCTACAACACCTTATGTTCTAGCTCTGTCAGAAAGTGATAAGAGTTACTAAATACCATATGATTCGAGCATGTACCATTCAAGGCCTTAAATGTAATTTTATATGCCCAAAAAGCATCATCCAATTTCTGAGACCAATTCGATCTATTTGCATTGATTATTTTGGCCAAATTTCCTTTTATCTCTTGGTTAGACACTTTGACTTGCCCACTTATTTTTGGATAATATGGCATGGAAACCTTATGCTTTACCCATATTTACTTAGTAGAGAAGCAAACATTTCATTGCAAAAGTGTTAATATCCACCCCTAATGATTTTTGGCGGAGTAGCAAGCCTTGTGAAAATAAACCTTTTGAGAAAACAAACTACACTCCGCCCTTAATTGTTTGGTAAGGCCACCACTTCAACCTATTTTGATATGTAATCAATAGCAACCAAAATAAACTTGTTACAATACAAACTAACAAATAGGCCAATGAAATCTATACCCCACAAATCAAATAATTCCACTTCAAGAATCAGGGTGAGAGGTAGTTTATGCCTTCGGGTTACACCTCCTTGTTTTCGACATTGCACACACTTTCTTACTAATGAATTTGCATCTTGGCACAACGTTGGAAAATAATATTCGTATTGAAGCACTTTTGCAGTTGCACGCACTCTACTATGGTGTCCCCCAACTGGTGATGTATGATAACCTTGAAGAATAACATCAACCTTCAATTTCTAGGACTTAACTTGTAATCATACTGTCAGCACACTCCTTAAATAATTAAGGTTCATCCCGAAAGTACTTTTTTTCATAAAAGAGATACCTTTTTCACTGATAGAAGTTCATCCTAACGATTATGATCCCACACAAAACATAATTAACAAAGTCAGCAATAGCAAGGCGGAGTATCATTAGAAACAACCATTATCGACCCATCAAGGAAGACATCTTCAATATCTTTATTACTATCACTTACGATATTTGATTCAAGCATTAACAAGTGATCCGCTGCTTGGGTTTTCACATTTTTTCGGTCTTTGACTTCAAAGTCAAAATTCATGAAATAATACCTATTGAATTAGCCTTGGTTTTGCATCCTTCTTCGTCATCAAGTAACGTAGAGCAGCATAGACAATATGTACTACCATGTAAGAACCCAGACCTCGAGAGGCCTTAACGATGCTAAAGAAATTGGCTTTCCATGATTTTGACCAAGGTGCCCCTCCAAAGACACCTCCACGGGCTGTGGAAGGGTCCACGAGCCGTGGAGGTGGCCTTGGAGTGGCCCTTGGCCATTTTCATGGCTAGTTGTCGCTTCTTGAAGTGTTCAAGACCAAATGTCCCTCCGTGGAGCATTTCACAGCTTGTGGACCTCACCACTAGTCGTGAAAGGGCTCGTGGGAGGTGGCCCATGCTTGATTGTCCACTGTTTAGCCTAAGGGTTCCACTACGGACATCCTTTTTTTTTGTTTCATTGGATTAAGGGCCCTATGGTAATTTTAGTTCACTTTGAAGGTCTTTTAAAACTTTTATGCCTATTCTAAGACCTGTAAATCAGCACTCAATTATTCAATACACTCAATTTTTCAATTCAAACACTTAGACTCTAGAATTTAAATTCCTAAAACTCCTTTCAAGTCAAGCATTGAAGATTCAAGTTGAGGAATTCAAAGGAGTTTCAATTTCAAGCCTAATTCATCTAATTCTTCCTAATTATTCAAGGTATATGTGGATTTATTCATGATTCCCTTCCAATCATGAAGCCTTAAAATCTATTTCTTCAATTTCATAATTTCTAAGTATAAATTGCAAATGGATCTTTTAAATTAGCTTCAATTTAATGAAGTTAACTTATAATTTGAGTTCAATTGATGATGTTATTATGATTTAAGTCTTATTATGTTGATTTACCTAGACTTATTAAAGATAGAAAATGTATGTCCCTTTATATGATGAACTTATCCATGGGTAATTTTAAGTATGTCTCAATTATTGATTTCCTTATGATTTTATTATAATTTTATCTTACTATTATGTCATGTCATAAGGATATTTATGCATGAACAAGGATTTTTATGAGATTTATAATGTGGCTTATTACCCAATTATGACTATGATTTTAAGACAAGTATGGTTATGACATGACATGTGACCACATAATGTATATGATATGTCTTTAAAAAATTATGGGTGTGTATACACTATAATATTGAAGTATGAATGAGCTATTCCTAAGTATGTACCATTGGATTCAAGTATCATTTGGATTTTGAGCCCAAGTATGTACAATCATGAAGTGTGATTTGGCCCTTAAGGCCAAGTATGCATGATTATGATATCAAAAGACTTATGTTCCTATTTCAAGCAAGTATATGTATATTTATTCTCATGGGATGATAACTTAGCAATGAATGAGATTAGAGGTGGAGGCTTGACCTAAGGGATCCTTATATAAAGTATCCTTCTCATAACTATGAGCCAAACAAAGGTTCATGTTTATGACCCTTTGTGGATGATTATCTTCATGGAAATCCTTTCCGAAATCAGAGGTATCTTGTAAGGTGAGGTTGCTTCTACAAAATGGGAGGTGTCCCGAAATGAGGAGTATGATCTACCTTTAGCAAAAGATCAGTCATTCCTCCGGTGTACGGTGAACCTCAATATTTTATGTAATAGCTTGCATGGTCTTATATATTAGTTGAGGTCACATCCCCGGATTTTTAAGCATTACAACATTCATGCATTTTGGTTTAAGGCATATTGTTATGATATTTTATCTTTTATGCTTCTTTCGATATAAATATGTGGCCTTGTCATCTAATATTGATTTGCAGGTTATCATGTTCATGAGCATTGCATGCCCGCGTACTTAGTACATTCAAGCATACTTATGCATACTTTTTTCCTACATGATCTAACCATATAGGGATCGGAGACTATCCACATCCACTTCTTCATGGCTAGATAGGATTTGTGAGATTGTAGTTGTTGTGAGTCCTTTATTCCAAAGACAAGACTCACCTTCTATCTACCTACTTGATGTAATGGCTATATTTTGTCTTTTACTTTGAGGGTGAGTCGGGGACATGTCTTGTCCCCCTCCCTATCATGACTTAGAGGCATTGTTGGACGTCATGTAAACTCTATGTATGAGCTTACTATGTTGATACTTGTGGAGACTATGCTTATGTCTTATCTTATATTATGTATGATGTGATGATGAGATGATGAAGTTCCTAAGTACCTATTCCCATAGTGTGAGTCATATGATCCCGCCCCTTAGAAATCGCTTGATGATGTAAAAGGTGTAATGGCAAGTCCTATGCTCATTGTCCCTATAACTTGAGTCCCGAATTCCCATCCCTTAGACTTATGTGCTGAAATTGTATGATAATGATTCCTATACCCTTTTATCTCGTAGCTTGATTCCAAGGCCTTGCCCCTTAGTATCACTCATTAATATATGAATTGTGCTTCTGAATCGATGATGTGTAAATGGATGCTATAAGGCTTGTTTGGGACTTTTAGATTCCCATACGCCATGTCACTCCTAGACCCAAGGCTTGGGTCATGATTATGACACCCTGTACCTCCATGCTCTAACATACCCATGTTTCAAACCTCTTTTGTTTAGGTGGGGAGTGTATTAGGGTTGTGGGAGACTTCTAGTACTTAGACGATTTCAAGACTTCCCTACAAATTGAGTTTTGGGTGTTGGTTTATGCAAGGGTCAACTTTAAAGAGCATCACATTTAGCACACTTGGAACTGGATGACCCACGACATATGAAATGAAAGCTCTTTGAGTTAGCTTTCCAATGCACTTGGTTTCAACTTATTCTGAGTTGTATGAAGGAGTTATGACTGTTTTCGTGAGACCCTCTTGTGCAGTGATGTCACACGAGTACATTGACGCGCAGGGGGGCTTTGGACAAGTCATGTGGACTGTATTGAGATGGAAAAGGCCAGTTTTATCCTAAGGCTTGGGACACGGGCAGTGGCATGGTTCGTGTGTACTGCTACTAATCGTGTGGCTGGTCGTGGGGTGTGTGAAAGGGAAGCTTAGTGAGCATGAAGGAGTTTTTGGCCAAGTGTTGCGCCATGGCTATCTACACGGGTCGTGGCATGTATCACGAGGCATGGTCCTTGCTGTGGGGGTCTAGAAAATTTTATTTTCACCAAGTCTAGTTCTACGGAGCTCTACACGAACCGTGTAGCTTCACACGGCACGTGGAGGTCCCCGTTTAGGTGACGAGATGTGATTTTTTCTAAGTGTTCCAACTTTTTCAATTTTTGACCAAGTATCACCTCAGGGGCACTCCACACGACCCATAGAGTTCCACATGACCCGTGAGGCCTTCAATGGAGCATCATTTTGCCAATTTTTCTATTCGTTAACTAATGGCATTTTAGTGAATTTAATATATTCTAATGACCTTTTTAGACTTTCAATGCTATTTTAACCTCCCTAAAAGACCTAAACCCTATTCAAAAGGATCAAAGTCATTACTCTAATCTCAAATACTCTCTTAAATTCTCTCAAGAGATTCCATCAAAATCCCAATAGAAATTCAAGGAAACTCAGGAGCAAGTTTTGGATTGCAAGGCCCACTTCCAAGCTTCAAATCTTTCACAACCCAATTTCAAGAAACTCAAATCCTAAGGTATCTAGGTTTCAACCATTAGGTTCTTTCACCCATGGTTCCCAACCGTCTTTTTTTAAAATAAATTATGTGTTGCTAAGTTGATTTACTTATGGGTCCTACTTATTATGAACTTAACTATGAACGATGTTAGGGTTTCATAAAACTGTAATTGTTTAGGTATATTTTGAGTTATAAATCTATGATCTATTTTGAGATTTGAGGAAGGGTTTCAATGCATATTGCATGAGGGTATTACTAAGTGTTGGTGGGTTTATTTACTTCCAGTTTTTTTGCATGATTTCTCTCTTGAATTACATAGTTTTATACTAGCATTACACACCGCCAAGTATTTGATAAAATGTACAATTTGGATTCTTGAGTTATTGATGACCCATTGCATGACCTATGATTTGAATGACTTTATGATGATGAAAAGAATGTATATATGAGTTGATTTCATAAAATAATGTCTATAGTGTTGCAAGTTGAACATTACCAATTGAGGGGTTCATATCTCAATCACCTTAGCCAGGGGTGGTACATCCATCAACCAAATTGAGGGGTTGATACCTCAATCACCTTAGATGGGGGTGTATATCCATCCACCAAATTTAAGGGTTGATACCTCAATCACCTTAGACGGGGGTGGTACTTCCATCAACCAAATTAGGGAGGTGATACATTAATCACCTTAGATAGGGGTGGTACTTCCATCAACCAAATTGAGGGGTTGATACCTCAATCACCTAGGATGGTGGTGGTAAACCCATTAACTAAATTGACGGGTTGATACCCCAATCACCTAGGATGGGATGTGGTAAACCCATTAACCAATTTATGATCTCTTTCTACACACATAATATATTCTATATAAGCATGTTTTACTTCATGTATCATTTATATATGTCATATTGTTGATATGTTATCCATTGCTTATGATTATGTATTTTTCCTATGTTACCTATCTCTTGTTGCATTGCATCCTACATACTTAGTACATTCAAATGTACTAATGTATACTCTATGCCTACATGATGTTACCATGTAGGAATCGGAGCCCCACTTGATCATCTTTCTCCTCTATATGGCTAGTATGATTTCTATCAAAGAAAGTTGGTGAGTCCTCAACTCCGATAATAAAACTTCTCTTGATTTATGCTATGTAGTGACTCTACTTATGTTGGAAACTTATGACTATGAGGGTGAGCCCGAAGATTGTCTTGGCCGCTGCTCCTATCTATGTATTATAGGTGTTATTGGAACCATATGATATGTTAACGCTGTACTATTGGCTTGCTATGTTTCTATGGTATCAAATATATCCCTTAACCCTATATTTCCCTTTAATTTCTATATATTGTTATTGTATAATTGCTTCCGCGACCAAGGATGTATAATGATATACTAAGAGGCTTATTTGGGGTTCCATCGGGTTCCCTATTCACCATGTCACGTCTAGGCCCTAGATCTGGGTCGTGACAAACTTGGTATCATAGCACTAGATTGTTAATGGTCCTCGGCATCCAACACACTACGTGGATTAGTTTCTTGTTTATGGTTCTGAAGCGTACCATGACTATGAACAAGAGGCTATGAGGTGTTCTAGCAAATGTTTCCCTTCTTCTTACTCTATGTTGTGCTATGGAAGTTAGGTAAGGTTTCCCCTCTAACGAAGGTTCTTTGCCATTTTAGAACATGCATAACATAAGAGGAAGGAGAGCCCGCACACCCGAGGAACAACCGGCTCATGGAGAACTCCGGGATGCTCTCACTTGCTAATCAAGTTAATGAAGGGGCCCAAGCCCCTCATGCTCCTACTATGGCATCTCGGGTGAGAGACTTTTTGAGGAAGAATCCACTAGAGTTCTACGGGTCTAAAGTGGATGAGGATCCTCAAGAATTTTTTGATGAGGTATACAAAGTGTTGGATATTATGGGTCTTAGTTTAGAGGAGAAGGAGGAGTTGGCGGCTTACCAACTCAAGGGTCCAAGGTTATGGTGGTATGATGCCCAATGCTTTGTGCCCAAACTATGGTAAGATTCATAGAGGCCCATGTTTGAGGGACACCAATGCTTGTTTTGGTTGTGGTGAAGAGGGGCACAAGAGGATTGATTATCCTCGTAATCAAAACAAGGGTAGAGATATTCGTCCTCAAGGTGGTGCCCTAAAGCACAATCGGCTCTATGCTCTTCAAAGGAGGCAATGGGTTGATGAGACACCCGATGTTGCTACCAGTATGTTAAAGGTTATTGATTTGATGTGCATGTTTTGATAGTTCCAGGAGTTGCTATTTCATTCATTATTCCTTTGCGCTAAAAAGTTTCATGTGTATGTCCCGAATGGTTATGTGAGTCTTTTGATGTCTACCCCCCATTAATGAGTCTATGGTGGCTAGAAAGTTTATAGGAGGATTACCATATATCATTATTGCATAAAGTGTTATTTTTTGAAGTTGTTGAACTTGGCATGGTAGATTTGAGGTTGTTTTTAGGGTGATTGGGTTACATACATATCATGCTTCCATTAGTTGTAGAACCTGTAGGGTTAATATTTAATTTCCTAAGGAGTCCACACTTGAGTAGGAAGGTTGTAAAGCGTAAGTACGGGTAGATTCATTTCTTGTCTTAGGCCCAAATTGATCTTTGAGGGTTGCATTTATCATCTCATAAGGGTTAGGGATGTTGAGTCTAAAAGTCTTCCTATTGAGTTGGTTCTGATAGTTAATGAGTTTCTTGGTATCCTTTCCGATATTTTAAATTGTTGGTAATGTCTTTTGCTTGACCTATGCCCCAGCTACGTTTGTAGATCTCATGAATAGGGTATTTAAACCAACCTCGATATATGTGGTATAGTTGGTGGTTGGTATATTGATTTATTTCTAAAATGAAGTGTAAAGACCCCAAAAAGTGCCCAAAAATGTGCCTTGGAAGTACCCAGAATCATAATTTCTAGATATCTCAAAATTCGTGCACGATATAAAAAATCTGACTTCATATTCTTGTTCAAGGTGTAATTTTGAGTGGAAAATGAGTCTAACCCCGATTTAATAGCAAACGATTAGCAGTTTTGATTTTCCAAGAATGCAAATTCTAGTGAGGTTTGTACACAACTGGCGTGACGCGGCTAGGGCACGCAGATGAAGAAATCTTTTTTTTTCGTGATAGTTTTATGAAGCGGACCTGTGTATTTTCCTGCCTAATTAATTTTGTGCAGTCCAAGACTTTTGGGTCTTGGGCCTAAGTGTTCCCAAACGTGAAAATACCTCTACTTAGTCATTTCTCACCCTCATATCATTTAAAACATTCCCCAGTACTCATTCAAATACTTAGCCAAATATTTTACTCCAAAACTCAAGCCTCAAAACCCTCTCCGGACCTACGGATTTCCTCTCAAGCTTCAAGTCTCCATCTCCAATCTTCATCAAGTTCATCTCCAAAGCTAAGGTATGTGGGTTTCTTTTATGGGCTCCTTTCACCCATGATATCCAAGCTCCCCTTACTCAAAATTGCATGATTTAAAGTTGATTTATTCATGGGTCCTATCTATTATCGAAATCACTGCTCACTAGGTTGGGGTTCATGAAATTATGACTCTTTTACCATGTTTTGAGCTATGAATGTAAGGTCTACTATAAGATTTGATGAAGGGTTTTGATGTATATTACTTGAGGGTGTTACCAAGTATCTATTGAAGGTTTTACATTGAATTTTCTAGCATGATTTCACTATTGAATTGTATGGTTTTATACTAGCACTACACACTCTCTAAGTATTTGATAAAATGTCCGGTTATGAATTATTGAGGAATTGAAGGTCCGATGCATGTTTTATGAGTTGAATGATTATATGATGATGAAATGATGATGAAATGATGATGGAATGGTGATGGAAAAGAACTGTATCTATATGATGATGAAAGAAGTGTGTATAAATATGATATTATCTCTATATAGTGTTAGGCATGACCAAGCCTAGCTCGGGGGTTGTAGGCCTGGGTAACCTAGCGAGGGGTTGGTACCTTGGTCGTCTAGCTTGGGGGTGGTAGGCTCGAGTAACCTTGTTGGGGGTTGGTACCCATCAACCTTGACGGGAGGTTTGTACTTTATCAACCTTGATGGGAGGTTTGTACTCCGTCAATCTCGGTGAAGGGTTTGTACTCCATCAACCTCATGAAGGAGTTCATACCTCATGTGCCTATCCAAGGGGGTGGTTTGCCTCGGCTTGCACTATAATGGTCACTCCTTACACTCGTATTATGTTCTATATAAGCATGGTTTTACTTTAAGCATCATTCATACATGCCATATTGATAGTATGTTATTCATTGCTTATGATTATGCATTTTGCCTACGATTCCTATCTCTTGTTGCATTGCATCCTACATACTTAGTATATTCAAATGTATAAATGCATACTCTATGCTTACATGATGTCACCATGTAAGAACCAATGTACCGTTTGATCATCCTCCTCCATGTGGCTAGTACGACTTCTATAAAGCCTGTCGGTGAGTCCCCCATTCTGAGGATGTTACTTCTGATCTCTTGCTATGTATTAAGATTTTCTCACCTGATTGATGCATTGACTATGAGGATGAGCCCGGTTGCTTTATCTTGGCCCCCACTCTTATCTATGTAGTAGAGGCATTGTTCGACATGATATGTATCCATGCTATGAGCTTTGACTCTATTGACTCTTGATATTTATGATATAGAAGTTTACCCTTAGTCCCAATTCTCCTTCTTTACGTTTAACTTTTATTGTCATTTTAATTGCTTCTGCAACCAAGAATATGTAATGATATGCTACGAGGCTTGTTTGGGGTTCCTTCTGGTTATCCATTCATCGGTCACGTTTAGACCCTAGGCTTGGATCGTGACAAAGGTGGTATCAGAGCACTAGGTTGTTAGATCCTCATAGTCTAACACACTATTGTTGATTAGAATTTTATTCATGGTTGTGTTGTGTACCACAACTATGAGTAGGAGGCTATGAGGTGTTTTAGGAAATGTTCCCCTTCTTCAAGTTCTAAGTCGTGCTATAGAGTTGAAGTAACCTTTCCCCCAATGATTGTTCTTTTTTATGCTAGATCATGCCTAATACAAGGGGAAGATGAGCCCGCACGCTCGAGGAGCAATCGGCCAGTGGAGAGCTTAGGGATGCTCTCACCTTGCTTGCATAAGTGGTGGCTAATCAATCCAACCAAGGGGCCCAAGCCCGTCATTCTCCAACACCGGCCTCTCGGGTAAGAGACTTCATGAGAATGAATCCCCCAGAATTCCATGGGTCAAAGGTGAGTGAGGACCCCTAAGAGTTCATTGATGAGTTCTACAAAATTTTGTCCATCATGGGTGTAAGGCTAGAGGATAAGGTGGAGTTGGTGGCGTACCAACTCAAGGGGATAACATAAATATGGTACAACAAATGGAAGGAGGAAAAGAGAGTCAACTATGTGGTACTTTGGGAGGAATTCAAGGTGGCCTTCCTTAATTAGTTTTTCCTCCTTGAACTTAGGGAAGCTAAGTTGGTGGAATTTATGAATTTGAGACAAGGGTCTATGAGTGTGAGGTAGTATGCCCTCAAGTTCACCAACTCTCTAAGTATGCTCCGCATTTGGTGGCCGACTCAAGATCTAGAATGAAGAAATTTGTGATGGATGTTTTCAACTTGGTTAGTGAAGAATATTGGTTCGCCATGTTGATTAGTGACATGGATTTGTCACATTTGATGACCTACACCGACAAATAGAAGAGGAGAAATTGAGGAAGATAAGGGGGCATGAGGTGAAGAAGGCCCGTTTCAAGGGTAAGTTCCAAAGGAATGGTCGATTACATCAAGGCCAAAGGCCTACTCATGCATTTGATAAGAGGGTTGCAAATGATCTTTTGAGATCCCAAGGTGTTAGGGGTGTGGCTCCTATTGATGTGTGTTCGAAGTGTGGTAAGGGTCATGGTGGCCCATGTTTGAAGAATACCGGTGCTCGTTATGGTTGTGGGGAAATGGGGAATAAGGTGATAGATTGCCCTCAAAACAATAACAAGGAAAAGGAGGTTCATCCACAAGGTGCTAATGTGGTCCTATTGGGGAGAGGTGGCTGACAAGATGGTGTCCCAAGGCACAACCAGTTCTACGTTTTGCATGGGAGGCAAGGGGTTAATAAAGTCCCTAATGTTAATACTAGTATGTTGAAAATCTTTGACTTTGATGTATTGATCGATCTGGGTTCCACTGTTTCTTTTGTTAGCCCCTTTGTTTCCAAAAGTTCCACGTTGACCTCGAGTTATTGCATGAGTCATATGAGGTGTCTACTCTTATTGGTTCTTCTATTATTGCTAAAATGATTTATAGAAGTTGTCCTATTTACATCTTGCATAAGATATTTCCTTGTGATCTTGTTGAGTTAGATATAGTTGATTTTGATATTATTCTTGGGATGGATTGGTTGCATGCGTACTATGTTTCTATTGCTTGTAGAACCTGTAGGGTCAAATTCTAATTTAAAAATGAACCCTTCCTTGAGTGGGAAAGTCAAGATGTGGTGGTCAAGGGTATATACATCTCTTGCATTAAAGCCCGTAAGTTAAACTCTAAGGGGTGACTTTACCATCTTGTAAGGGTTAGGGGTGTGGAGTCTAAAGTCTTTCCCAGAGAGTCAGTTTCGGTTGTAAATGAGTTTCTTGATATCTTCCCAAATGACCTTCCCGGTGTTCCTCCCGAAAGAAAAATAGACTTTGGCATAGACCTCCTCCCCGATACTCAACCCATTTCTATTCCCCTTTACCGTATAGCTCCAGCGGAGTTGAAGGAACAATTGAGGGACTTGTTAGAGAAGGGATTTATTAGACCTAGCCAATTACCTTGGGGTACTCCGGTGTTGTTTTTGAAAAAGAAGGATGGGCCCCTTAGGATGTGTATTGACTACTGACAACTCAATAGGGTCACCATCAAGAATAGGTATCCTCTTCCAAGGATTGATGATTTGTTTGACCAATTACAAGGGACTAGTCATTTTTCTAAGATTGATCTTCGGTCCAGATATTATCAAGTGAAAGTGAGGGAGTACGATATTCTTAAGACGGTCTTCCGGACTAGGTATGGGCATTATGAATTTATGGTGATGTCTTTTGGCTTGACCAATGCACCAGCCATCTTTATGGACCTAATAAATAGGGTCTTTAAACCCTACCTTGATTCCTTTGTTGTGGTCTTCATTGATGACATTTTGATCTATTCTCGTGGTGAGGAGGAGCATAGGGCTCATTTGAGGGTTGTGTTGTAACGATTGAGGGAGGAGAAATTGTATGTTAAATATGAAAAGTGTGAATTTTGGTTGAGGGAGTTTGTCTTCCTAGGAAATGTGGTGTCAGGGGATGGTATTAAGGTGGATCCTAAGAAGACCGATGTGATTAGAAATTAGCCTAGACTATTGACCTTATCGGATATTAGGCGTTTCTTGGGCTTAGCGGGCTACTATTGGAGGTTTATGAATAGGTTCTCTTCTATTGCTTCCCCCTATGACAAAATTGACTCAAAAGAAGGCTAATTTTGTGTGGACTGATGAATGTAAAAGCAGTTTTCAAACATTGAAAGATAAGCTTGTGTCTGCTCCTATATTGTCACTACCGGATGGGCTTGAGGGTTTTGTTTTGTATTGTGATGCTTCCCGGGTTGGTTTGGGTTGTGTGTTAATGCAAAATGGTAAGGTCATAGCCTATGCTTCTAGACAACTCAAAGCTCATGAAAAGAACTACCCTACCCATGATCTTGAGTTAACTGCCATTGTGTTTGCACTAAAGATTTGGCGTCATTACTTGTATGGGATGCATGTTGATGTGTTCACCGATCATAGGATCCTCCAATATGTCTTCATTCAAAAAGATCTCAACTTGAGGTAAAGGAAAAGGTTAGAACTTCTTAAGGACTATGATATAAGTGTGTATTATCATCCTAGTAAGGCAAATGTGGTGGCAGATGCTTTGAGTAGGGTGCCTATGGGTAGTCTAGCACATGTTGATGGTGGTGATAAGGAAATGGCTAGGGAGGTGCATCTATTGGCTAGATTGGGAGTTAGGTTGGAAGAGGTTGGTAATAGTGGTATGGTTGCTGTTGATGGTTCTTAATCTTCTTTGATTGATGAGGTGATAGCAAAACAAGATCTTGATCCCTTCTTGTTAGAATTGAAGGCCTTGGTGAAAGAGGGCAAGGTGGAGGTTTTCTCCCAAGGGGGAAATGGTTCCCTAAGGTACCAAGATAGGTTTTGTGTACCATGTGTTGATGATTTGATAGAAAAGTTCCTTGATGAGGCCCATAACTCTTCTTATTCTATCCATCCGGTTCCACTAAAATGTATAGACACTTGAGGGATGTGTATTGGTGGGCAGACATGAAGAGGCACATTGCCAAATTCGTTTCCGGTTGCCATAGTTGTCAACAAGTCTAAGCTGAACAACAAAGGTTGGGTGGCCTTACCCAAGACATTGAGATTCCTACTTGGAAGTGGGAGGTGATTAATATGGATTTTGTGGTTGGGTTGCCCAAGACTAGAAAGGGTTTTGATTCCATTTGGGTTGTGGTTGATAGGATGACAAAATTGGTTCACTTTCTACCGGTTAAGACCACATATGGGGCTGAAGATTACTCAAGGTTGTACATTCATGACTTGGTAAGGTTGCATGGGGTTCCTTTGTCCATCATCTCGGATCATGGGGCACAATTCGCTTCACAATTTTGGAGGTCCTTTCAAAGGGGTCTTGGTACTAGAGTTAAGCTTTCTACGGCCTTCCACCCTCAAACGGATGGCCAAGCCGAAAGAACCATCCAAACACTTGAGGATATGCTTAGATCATGTGTCTTGGAGCTTAAAGGTAGTTGGGATGATCATCTTTCATTGATTGAATTTGCCTACAACAATAGTTGTCATTCTAGCATAGGTATGTTTCCTTTGGAGGCTCTCTATGGTAGACATTGTAGATCACCAGTGGGGTAGTTTGAGTTGGTGAGGTCGCCTTGTTAGGACCAGATCTGGTTATGGAGGCTCTTGAAAAGTTTATAATGATTAGAGAAAGGTTAAAATAAAGCCCAAAATCGCCAAAAGTCTTATGCTGACATGAGGAGAAGGGATCTTGAGTTTAAGGTTGGTGATTGGGTCTACTTGAAGGTGTCACCCATAAAGGGTGTAATCCATTTTGGTAAGAAGGGCAAGTTGAGCCCAAGATATGTGGGTCCTTATAAGGTGATGAGAAGGGTTGGCAAGGTAGCTTATGAGTTAGACTTTCCTAGAGAAATGGATTTGGTTCATCTGGTGTTTCATGTGTCCATGTCAAGGAAATATATGGGTGATCCGAATGTCATTATGCCTCTTGATGTTTTGGGTGTTGTTGAAGATAATTTGACATATGAAGAGGTTCTAATTTAGATTTTGGATAGGCAAGTGAAGAGATTGAGAAACAAAGAGGTGGATTCCATTAAGGCCCTTTGGAGGAATCAACAAAATGAAAATGCTACTTGGGAGGCCAAAGCGTACATGCAAAAGCAATATCCTTACCTTTTTCACTCCATTCATGCCTAAGGCACTGATCTAAGTCCTTTAT
The DNA here is from genome assembly GCA_011800125.2 of Solanum clarkiae. NCBI lineage: Eukaryota > Viridiplantae > Streptophyta > Magnoliopsida > Solanales > Solanaceae > Solanum > Solanum clarkiae. The sequence continues at coordinate 1,622 of JAABOM020119982.1, read as the reverse complement.
ATGATCTCAAATCTTAAGTTCAGCCCTCATGCCATTGCATATGTTCATGTTTAAATTGACTAAGTTCATGATGATTTTATTCTTATGATGAGATTTTGAAATGATGTTTAAGTGCATTGTTGCATTTTGATGAGGTCTGAAATTTGTCATGTTGTGTCTCTCATATACATCTCTTTGACATTCGGGAATGAATGTTCCCAAGGGGAAGATATTGTAACGACCCCAAAAGGAGCCTGAAAATGTGCTTTGGAAGTACCAGGAATCAGAATTTCCATATATCTCACAATTCGTGTGCGATATCGAAAATCCAACTTCATATTCTTGTTCAAGGGGTCATTTTGAGTGGAAAATAAGTCTAACCTCGATTTACAAGCAAACAATTAGCAATTTTGATTTTCAAGAACACAAATTTCAGAGAGGTTTGTGCGTCTCTAGCGCGACGCAGCTAGGGCGCTCAGATGAAGAAATCTTATTTTCGCGATAGGTCCGTGATATGTGTTTCCTTACCCAGTTAATTATGTGCGGTCCAAGACTTTTGGGTCTTGGTCCTACGTGTTCCCAAATATGAAAATACCTATACTTAGTCATTTCTCACCCTCATATCATTCTAAACATTCCCCAATACTCATTCAAACACTTAGCCAAATATTTTACTCCTAAACTCAAGTCTTAAAACCCTATCTGGGCCTAAGGATTTCCTCTCAATCTTCAAGTCTACATCTCCAATCTTTGTCAAGTTCATCTCCAAAGCTAAGGTATATTGGTTTCTTTCATGGGTTCCTTTCACCTATGATACCCAGGTTCCCCTTACTCAAAAGTACATGATTCAAAGTTGATTTATTCATGGGTCCTATCTATTATCAAAATCACTACACACTATGTTGGGGTTCATGAAATTATGACTGTTTTACCATGTTTTGAGCTATGAATCTAAGGTATATTGTAAGATTTGATGAAAGGTTTTGATGTATATTGCTTGAGGGTGTTACCAAGTATATATTGAAAGTTTTATATTGAATTTACTAGGATGATTTCATTCTTTAATTGCATGGTTTTACATTAGCACTACACAACCTCTAAGTGTTTGATAAAATGTCCGGTTATGGATTCTTGAGGAATTGAATGTCCAATACATGTGTTATGAGTTAAATGATTATATGATGATGAAATCATGATGAAATGATGATGGAATGGTGATAGAATGATAATGGAAAAGAAATGTATGTATATGATGATTAAAGGAGTGTGTATGTATGTATATGTATATGATATTATCTCTATATAGTATTGAGGATGACCAAGCCTAGCTCGGGGGTTGTAGAACTGGGTAACCTATCAAGGGGTTAGGACCTTGGTCACCGGGGGTTGGTAGGCCCAGGTGACCTTGTTGGGGATCAATACCCATTAACCTTTATAGGGGGTTTGTATTTTGTCAATCTTGATGGGGGGTTTATACTCCGTCAACCTCGGGGGGAGGGGGGGAGGTGTACTCCATCAACCTCATAAAGGGGTTCATACCTCATGCGCCTATCCAAAGGAGTGGTTGGCCTTGGCTTGCACTATAATGGTCACTCCTTACACTCGTATTATGATCTATATAAGCATGGTTTTACTTCAAGCAT
>JAABOM020119972.1:0-22706 GCA_011800125.2 Solanum clarkiae | reverse complement strand
CACATCCTTAGTTATTGAATCCATGTAAAACAACATAAGAAACATAAACAAGGGGAATTGGGTCTAAGGGAGAGAGATTAATACTTAACATGTAAAAGTTTAGAAAACAAGAGCAAAGGACTAAAGGGAAAAGCTTGCATAACATCATAATCAAGAGACAAATGAGTCAAGGCTCATATCATAGATACATAGAATGTCTAATGACATTTATACAACATAGATAGGAGCGGGGTCCAATACAAGTAACTGGGCTCACCCTCATAGTCAAAATAGGACGTAAAAAAAAGAATGTCTCAATACATAACAAGAGATACATAGATTAGGGTCCTCGAAGTGGAGGACTCATCAACTAGCTTGAGTGGCACCGATCTAGCCACGTGGAGGAGGAGGATGATCAACTTGGGCACCAGTTCCTACATGGTGATATCATGTAGCCAAGAGTACGCATTAGTACGTTTGAATGTACTAAGTATGTAGGATGCAATGCAACAAGAGATAGGTAGCATAAACAAAATGCATAAAAATGGGCAATAGGAATAATATAACAATATGGAATCTATGATTAACGCATAAGTAGAACATGCTTAGGTAACTCATGCTCATATAGGGTATCATATGTGTAGAAGAGACCAAGCTAGATTTCCAAACTACAAATCCCTTGGTAGGTTAGTGATGATAGCACCCATCACCCTAGTGTGTGAGGTACAAACCCCTCATCAAGGTTAGTAATGATATCACTCATCACCCTAGTGTGTGAGGTACAAACCCCTCATTAGGGTTAGTGATGATAGCATCCATCACCCTAGTGGTTGAGACATTAACCCCTCAACTAGTTTACTCGGATCGGGCATAGTCTAATGCAATACTTTATATAGATTATGTCATATGCATAAGCTTATTTCATCAGCATAACATCAATCATATCATATCTCATTTTTTGGACCTTCAATTCATCAAAAAAACCACATCCGGACATTTTATCAAACATTTGGCTGGTGTATAATGGGGGTATAAGACCATGCAATTTAGAGATGAAATCATGCAAGAAAATTCATTGTAAAATGACCAATAAACACCATGAAACACCCTCAACTAATATACATCAAAACCTCTCATCAAACCTTACAATAGATCTAATGGCTCAAAATATAGCAAAATAGTCACAACTTTCATAGCCTTAACATAGTTCATAGACATGTTCATACTAGTAAACTCATTTGTAAAATCAAATTTAAATCATGCAAATTGAGTTAGAAGGAGATTAGAGCACCACGGGTGGAAGAACCCAATGGCTAAAACCCACATACCTTGACTTTGGAGAGTTTCTTGAAGAAGATTTGAAATGGAGGATTGAAGCTTGAATGAAATCCTTAGGTCTAGATGAGTTTTGGGACTCTTGAATCTTAAGGAGGACTTGGGGCTTGACTTGGATTCCTTGAATTTCGACAAGACTTCTTGAAAACCTTGAGAATGGATGGAGAATTTAATGAAGATTAGAGAGGAATTGAGAGGTTTTTTGGTGAGTTTTTAGGGCTAAAACGGCTAAAGAATGAGGGATTTTCATTTATATAGGTATAGGGTCATTACCCAATTGACCTAGTGAAAAAAATAACAATTTTTGAAAATTTTTGAACTAGTCCGCATCAGGTCTGCGATGCAGACCCATCACGGATAACTACTATTTTTGTGAAGTTTCACAAAAAATTATTTTTCTTAGAACGGACAAAGTATACCTTGTAGGTACTCGTTTTCCCACATAATTTTTCCCTTTGAACAAGAATATGAAGTCGAATTTGCGAAATTCCGCAGGGATTTTGAGATATTGAAAGAACATACATCATAGGATCTTTCTGAGCTATGTGGAGGGGTGTTTAAATATCTCCAATTTGAGATATAAGTGAATTACGATTATGGGGCATTCCTAGGCAAGTGTCGGGCGTGTTAATATCTCTCCCTTGGGAATATTCATCCTCGAATTTCATAGTACATAAGAAGAGTAATCATGAACAAATCAGCCTCAATAAGAATGCAATAATACACTTAAACACCATTTTCGAAATCTCAACACAAATGTTAAAATCATCATGAACTTATCAACATAAACATGAATGCATGCAATGACATAGGGGCTGAGATGTAAGACTTAGAATCATAAAAGGACTTGACGTGTTATCATAAGCTTAAATAGATAAAATAGGTACGGATATCGCTTTTCGATTCCCGCTCTGGTTCCCTGAGAGACACTTTCGACTTAATGATTGTTCCTAAGGGCCTTGATGAAAACTATACCCTTACCAATCAACTTCTTCAACCTTTCCATCCAATACCTCCATCGGGACCTCTTCCTAAGGTAACTTATCCTCCACTACACCCATAATCTTACGAGTTCTATAGAACTAGAGTTACCACTACATTCTTTCAACCTAAAAGCATGAAAAATCGGACAAACCACAACCATATCCCTAGGTAATTTCAATCTATAAGCAACCTTACCTCCTCAACACTCTATAAGGACTCACAACCTTAAACTCATTATCAACTTTAATCACACGTAGTCCACTTGGAACCATAAACCACCATCTCCCCCTTGGGAGACAACTTCCACTCTATAATCTTTCTCCTAAAACTTTCAACCCTACTAAGGCAGAATCAAGGCCTTGCTTAACTAAACCTCTCCAACCAAAGGAAATTGGAACCACCAAAAACATTATACTGCCATTCTTAATTTCCTTCAACCTAACTCCTAATCTAGCCAACCGATGGACCCCAACCACCATTAACAACACATGCTAGGCTACCTAGAGCACTGACTACAATATTAGCCTTACCAGGGAAAAATAATGCATAATCATTCCTAATCCTTAAAGAATTCTAACCACCTTCTTGTTTTCCACATTGCACACCTATCATATTTAGCAAACAACCTCTCATCCTCCAAGACTTGCAACACTGCCCCCAAGTGATTCACAAGATCTAAACAAATCAATACCTCATCACTAGATACCACCACAAACATATCAAGTTAGGGTTTTAAGACCCTATTCATGAGACCCATAAACACAACTGGTGCATAAGTCACCCAACAACTCCACCAATATTCAAAATGCTCCTTCCTAATCCGAGAGGAAACTTAGGGATATCACCTACCCTCATCCGCACTTGGGAACAAAACTCGAACCTCAAATCAGCCTTAGAGAAGTGACTAACCCATTGTAGTTGACCAAATAGATCGACCATCCTTACCCATCATATTACAACCTTACAAGTCCTACACTCATCGAAAGCATGATATGCTAATAGCCAAACCACCTCAATACCTCCAAAGCTAGGGTCAACCAAGATCACAAGACAAGACTCTATACAAGAAGAACATAGGGAAACACTTATAGACCCCTATTAGCCACAATAGATTCATGTAACTATCCTGGACACACACATGAATCCTATTAGGACAAAGTAATAATACAAGATATAGCAACTCCTGGACCTATCAACTCACCTCACCCAAAACATCGGTCACAACATTGACCTTACTTAGGGTCAACTAAGTCATAGGAGGAGCAATAGAAGAGAACCTACTCACAAGCTCTGATAATAGCCAGCTAAACCCAAGAAGCTCCTAATACCCAAGGAAGTCAAGATCTAGGCTAATCCCTAATCACCTTCATCTTTCTAAGGTCCACCTTAATACCATCACCTGTGTAACGACCCCAAAAAGTGCCCAAAATCGTGCATCGGAACGCCCAGAATTTTAATTTTCATATATCTCAAAATCTGTTCATTATTTCAAAAATCTGAATTAGGATTCTTGTTCAGGAGGTGCAAATTAGAGGGAGAGGGGTCTAACCCCGATTTTAGAGCAAACGATTCACAATTTCAAAATTCCAAGTGATAAATTCCATAATGAAATCTGCCTTACCCTCGTGACCCGCACCTGCTTTATTTTGGTGCCAGTTTTCAGTTTCGGCCCAAGGCTTTTAAGTCTTGGGCCTAAGTGTTCTCAAACATGTTTTTACCTATACTTAGCCTTATTTCACCCTTATATCATCCTAAACATTCTCCAATACTCACTCAAACCCTTAGTTCTTATATTTCTCTCAAGATTCAAGTCCCAAACCCTCATCCCAAGCTAAGGTTCACCTTCAAGCTTCTTCTTCAAAACTTCAAGTCTTCATCCCTAATCTTCACCAAGTTCATCTCCAAGATAAGGTATGTTGGTTTCTTTCGTGGGTTCTTTTCAGCTATGATACCCAAGCCTCCTTTTACTTAAATTGCATCATTTAAAGTTGATTTACAAATGAGTTTTGATCATTATGAAATTTATTGCATACTATGTTAAAGTTATGTATCGTTGTGACTGTTTTGTCATGTTTTGAGCATAAATCTTTGATCTATTGTAAGATTTGAGGAGGGGTATTGATATATATGTCATGAGGGTGTTTCAAGGTACTGATTGATGGTTTTATAATGGGTTTTCTTACATGATTTCATCTTTAACTTTCATGGTTTTATACTATCATTTCACACCCTCAAAGTATTTGATAAAATGTCCGGATGTGGTTTCTTCAGGAATTGAAGGTTCAAAGCATGAGATATGATATAAATAACTATATGATGATGAAATGATCTTATATATATGATATACTCTATAAAGTGTTGCATTAGACCATACCCGACCCGAGAGGACAAGAGCTCGGGTAACCATGTTGGGGGTTTATACTCATCAACCATGTGAGAGGTTCTTACTTCATCACCGTGTTGGTAAGGTGTGATTACCATCAACCATGTGAGGGGTTTATACCACACAACTACCAAGGGGTTTACACATTGAATAGCTAGCTTGGTCTCTTCTTCACATATGATATCCTATATTAGCATAATTTACTTAAGCATGTTTTACTTAAACATTGAACATACATGCCATATTGTTATATTATATCTATTGCTTAATATTATGCATTTTGATTATGATGCCTACTTATTGTTGCATTGCATTATATATACTTAGTACATTCAAACGTACTAACGCATATTCTTGCCTACATGATATCATCATGTAGGGATCAAAGCCCAAGTTGATCATTTTTCTCCTCCACGTGGCTAGTTCAGAACTACTCAAGCTAGTTGGTGAGTCCTCCACTTCGGGGACCGTAGTATTCGTTTATCTTATTATGTATCGAACACTCTTCTTTACTTTCTATTTAGACTATGAGGGTGCACCCGATTGCTTTGTATTGGCCCCTGCTCTTTCTATGTAGTAGAGGTGTTGTTAGACATGTTATGTATCTATGATATAAGCATTGACTCTTGTCCCTTGATTATGATATTGTGCAAGCTTTTCTCTTAGTCCCATTGCCCCTATTTCTACTCTTTTATGTCATTTAAATGCTTTCATGACCAATGAGGTGTAATGATAACTTAAAAGGCTTGATTGGGGACCCTTTGGGTTCCCGATTCGCCGTGTCACGTCTAGGCCCTATTTTGGGTTGTGAAAACTTGGTATCAGAGCACTAGGTTGATAGATCCTTAGAGTCCAACATACCGCATCGATTAGAGTCTTATTCATGATTGTGTTGTGCACCACAACTATGAGTACAAGGCTATGAGGCGTTCTAGGATATATTCCACCTATTCATGATCCGTTTCATGCGATAGAGTTAGATCCCCTAGGGTTTATTGCTAACCCCTAACTATTACAATTCTAGGATATGTCTCAAGTTACTCAGGACAGTGATAAGATGATTATGGAGATTTCTGATGCTCTATGGAAAGTGGTCAAAGCAACGGCAAAATGGGCAACGCACCTCGAATAACAAGTGGGTGCTTTCAGGACTTCAAATGGTAAGGGGAGAGAAAATGAGGCCAAGAGAGCTCGTGTTGAAGGAAAGTTCCAAAGTCTCAAGGATAGAGGTGACTCTATGTGTCCGACATGTGATAAGACTCATAGAGGCCCATATTTCCAAGGCAACAATGCTTCTTTTGATTGCGGTAAAGTGGGACATAAGAGTAGGAATTGTCTTCGAAAACACAATAAAGGCAAAGGAGGTGATAGTGGGATGACTGATCCCAAGTGTCAAAGGTGTAGGAAGTATCATGATGGCCCATGCTTGAGGAAGACCAATGCATATTATGGGTGTAGCGAAGTGGGTCACAAGCTAAAGGATTGTTCGTATATTCGAAGGAAGTGTAAAGGTGGTCGTGTTGATGAAGTGACTCGAGGAGGGGAGGAGAAGCCCAATGCTATTATCAGTAAGTTAAAGTTTTCTTAGCTTTGTTATGTATGAATTGTTAGGCCCGGTGTGCAACTATTTCTTCTCTATTCTTTTGGTTGCGAGTGGGTCTTCTCATGTGCCTAAGGTGTTGTGCGGATCTTTGGTGTCTATCCTTTTGTTGGGTATGTTATTGCTAGGAGGTTCATCGATATTAATCTGGGTTTGTATTGCATTACGTCTTGTTTTATGGTTTGTTAGAGTGGCGTGGTGGATTTGAATGTCATTATAGGGACGGAATGGGTACATGTATGTAGTGTCTTCATGGATGGTGGGACCTGTAGAGCTAGGTTCCGAATCCTTAGTGATCATGTCTTGAAGTGGGAGGTTGTCAAGTGGTAGCAAAAGAGGTAGGTCAATTTCTTATCTTAGGGTACAATTGGATCTCTAAGGGGGTTGGATTTGTTATCTTGTGAGAAATAGAGGTGTTGAACCTAAGTTGTTTGTCTATAGGATTTTGAAGACGAGGCTTTGAATGTCCTTTTCGATATATTGAATTTTAGGGTAGGGTCCTTTGGTTTGACTAGTACACTGGGTATGCCCATAAGTTTCATGAGTAAGATCTATAGCCCCTACTCTAATAGGTTTATGGTGGTTTTGGTGATGATAATATGAGTCATTCCCTAATGAGGTAGCACATGTGAATCATTTGAGGGTAGTACTACAAGTTCAAGAAATAAGGTTTGGTGCTAGGTAGGAGAGATAGGGATTTTGGTAGTAAGAGGTTGCCTTCCTAGGTTGTGTGGTGCCGAGTAAGGGTATTAAGGTGGACCCTAGTGAGATAAGGGTGATTAGCTGTTAGCCTAGACCATGACTTCCTTGGATATTGGAGCCTCTTGGGTTTAGTGGGCTATTACCGGAGATTGTGAGTAGGCCCTCTTCTATTATTGCTTCTATGACTTGGTTGACCCTAAGTAAGGCCATGTTATGACCGACATTTTGAGTGGGGTGATTTGATAGGTCCGGGAGTTGATATTTCTTGTGTTATTCCTTGGTGCTAGTAGGATTTATGTGTATGAGGGTTGATCCTTGATCCCTCCCAGTCGAGGAGACCAAAAACTATTTTCAAGAAAACCTACATGGATTTCGCTTACTTTAATTTGGAAGTTTTTAATATTATTCCTAAAATTCTATTGATGCATGGGTAGTGTTTATTTGATGATTTTAATGTGATTTAAATAATTATATGAGGATTTACTTTGGGTCTATGAAGTTATAAATATATATGTTCCCTTTTTGAATTATTTATATATGAAAGATTACACTATGGATTTAAATATGGAATTAATTATGTTTTCACTTCAAGTTCATATTATAAATATTGATTTTTAAATGGAGTCTTAATTACCCACGTCATTTCCTCATTGTTCATAGCATATGCATTCACGTAGATGGAATATTTTGAGAAATTACGTTATGGGTAAGCCCAATTTCGTTTTATGGTATGATTTTGATGAAAGGTTGGTTATGACAATATTGTGATCGCATATATGTCTTTGATTTTGGCTCCTTAAGCATTTTGGGTGCTTGCACCATTTCGGTATATGAATGGGCTATTCCTATGCATAAGTATTATGACTATGAAATTATAATTTTGGCATTTGAGCCTAAGTATGAATTATTATAAATGGGGTTTGGCTTTTAAGGCCAATTGAGTATAGAAATGATTCTGAAAGAAAAATGACTATTGCCTCTTTGAAAGTATGTATACGTATATTATAAGTATTCTTGTGGGATGACGACTTAGCATCGATGGATTGAGAGGAGGGGGTCTATAAGGGTTTCCCCATGTTCTTGTTGCATAGAGCCTTTTCTTGTGATCTAGGTTGAACTTAGCTTGATGGGTTGGAGGTTTTGTGGTAGTTTGGGCTACTTGCGTGGCATGCTTTAGATGAGTGTACAACCCATAAGACTGTAATATGATGGTTAAGGATGGTCGATTTATTTCGTCAACTCCAATGGGATAGTCACTTCCCTAAGGTTTATTTGAGGCTCGGGTTTTGTTCTCAAGTGTGGAGGAGGGTAGGTGATATCCCTAAGTGCCCTTTTGAACTAGGAATGAGCATTTTGATTTGGTGGAGTTGTTAGGTGGGCTTGTGCACCGGTTGTGTCAATTGGGTTTCATGAATAGGGTCTTAAAACCCTACCTTGGTATGCTTGTGATGGTCTCTAGTGATGAGGGATTAATTTGTTTAGAGCTTGTGAACCATTTAGGGGTAGTGTTGCAAGCCTTGGGGAAATGAGAGATTGTTTGCTAAATATAATGGGTGTGCATTATTTTTCCCTGATAAGGCTAATATTGTTGTCAGTGCTCTAGGTAGCCTAGCATGTGTTGTTGATGGTGGCAAGGAGGAGACTAGTGGGGTCTATTGGTTGGTTAGATTGGAAGTTAGGTTAAGGGAAGTTGAGCATAGTAGTATAGCATTCTTGATGGTTCCAAATCTTCTTGGGTTAAGAGGTCTAGATTAGGCAAGCCCTTGATTCTGCCTTATTGGAGTTGGAAGTTTTCAGTGAGAGAATGACAGAGTGGAGGTTGTCTCCCAAGAGGGAGATGGCGGTTATGGTACCAAGTGGGTTAGGTGTATTTAAGGTTGAAAATTGAGTTGAAGATTGTGAGTCCTTATAAGAGTGTAGAGGGAGGTTGGTAAGGTTGCATAAGTTTGAGAATTTGCCTATGGATGTAGATATGGTTTTTTTGGTTCTTCATGTTTCTAGGTTGAGGAGAAGTGTTGGTGGCTCTAGTTCTATGGAAGTCTTTGAGTTGGTGGGTGATGTGGAGGATAAGTTGACTTGGAAGAAGGTCCCGGTCGAGATGTTGGATGGAGGAATTGAGAAGTTGATTAATGAGGATGGGGTGTTCATTAAGGACCTCTTGAAAGGATCATCAAGTCAAAGATGTCTCCAAGGAACCTAAAACGGTCTTATGGGAGCGATATTCATACCCTGCTCACTCTAATCAAGCCTAAGATAATGACTAAGTTCTTCATGTGGTTTGTAGTCTTATGTTTCAGTCCCTACGTCATTCATATGCATTCATGTTTAAATTGGCAAGTTTATGATGATTTTACACTTATGATTGAGATTTTGAAAATGGTGTTTTACATGTTATATTGCATTCTTGTTGGGGCTGATTTATTGATGATCACTCTTGTCTTGTACATCTCTTTTATATTTGGGGACGAATATTCCCAAGGGGGAGATATCATAACGACCAAAAAATTGCCCAAAAATGTGTCTCGGAATGCCCAAAATTTTAATTTTCGTATATCTCAAAATTCATTCGTTATTTCAAAAATTCGACTTCGGGTTCTTATTCAGGGGGACTAAATTAGGGAGAAAAAGGTCTAACCCCAATTTTAGAGTGAACGATTCACAATTTCAAAATTCCAAGTGATGAATTCCAGAATGAAATCCGCCTTACCCTCGCGACGCGCACCTGCTTTATTTTGGTGCTAGTTTTCAATTTCAGTCCAAGGCTTTTAAGTCTTGGGCCTAAGTGTTCCGAAATGTGTTTTTTACCTTTAGTTAGATTTATTTCATCCTCATATCATCCTAAAAATTACCCAATACTCACTCAAACCCTTAGTCTTACATTTCTCTCAAGATTCAAGTCCCAAACCCTCATCCCGAGCTAAGGTTCTCCTTCAAGGTTCTTCTTCAAAGCTTCGTCTCCATCCCCAATCTTCACCAAGTTCATGTCTAAGCTAAGGTATGTAGATTTATTTCATGGATTCCTTTCGCCCATGATACCCAAGCCTCCTTTTACTTATATTGCATGATTTAAAATTGATTTGCAAATGGGTTTTGATCATTATGAAATTCACTGCACACTATGTTAAAGTTGTGTACAGTTGTGATTGTTTTGCCATGTTTTGAGCTATAAATCTTTGATCTATTGGAATATTTGAGGAAGATTTTTGATGTATATGTCATGAGGGTGTTTCAAGGTGTTGATTGATGGTTTTACAATGGGTTTTCTTGCATAATTTCATCTCTAACTTGCATGGTTTTATACTACCATTTCACACCCTCAAAGTGTTTGATAAAATGTCCGGATGTGGTTTCTTGAGGAATTGAAGGTCAAAAGCATGAGATATGATATAAATAACTATATTATGATTGACTAATCTTATGAATATGATATACTCTATATAAAGTGTTTCATTAGACCATATCTGATCCCGGGTTACCATATTGGGGGTTTATACTCATCAACCATGTGAGAGGTTTATACTTCGTCACCGTGTTGGTAAGGTGTGATTGTCATCAACCATGTGAGGGGTTTATACCATACAACCACCAAGGTGTTTAAACCTTGAACAACTAGCTTGGTCTCTCCTTCACATATGATATCCTATATAAGCATGATTAACTTAAGCATTGAACATACATGTCATATTGTTATATTATGTCTATTGCTTAATATTATGCATTTTGATTATGATGCCTACTTATTGTTCCATTGCATCCTACAAACTTAGTATATTCAAATGTACTAATACATACTCTTGCCTACATGATACCACCATGCAGGGATTGAAGTCAAAGTTGATCATCCTTCTCCTCCACGTGGCTAGTTCGGTACTACTCAAGCTAGTTAGTGAGTCCTCCACTTCAGGGACCTTAGTATATGTTTCTCTTATTAAGTATTAAACACTCTTCTTTACTTTCTATTTAGACTATGAGGGTGAGCCCGTTGCTTTGTCTTGTCCCCCACTCTTTCTATGTAGTAGAGGTGTTGTTGGACATTCTATGTATCTATGATATAAGCCTTGACTCTTGTCCCTTGATTACGATGTTGTGCAAGCTTTTCCCTTAGTCTCATTTCCCCTATTTCTACTCTTTTATGTCATTTAAATGCTATCGTGACCAATGATGTGTAATGATAAGTTAAGAGACTTGTTTGGGACCTTTCGGGCTTCCCATTCGCCATGTCATGTCTAGGCCCTATTTTGGGTCGTGACAACTCGGCATCACACAACCTAGGAAAGCAACCTCTTACAACCAAAATCCCCATTTCTCCTATTTAGCATCCAACCTGCTTCCTTAAACTTCATAGTATTACCCTCAAAAGACTCATATGCACTACCTCATTAGGAACACAAACCATCATATCATCACCAAACCACCATAAGCCTATTAGGATAGGGACTAAAGATCTTCATCATGAGACTTATGGGCATATCGGTGTACTAGTCAAACCAAAAGGAACTACCCAAATTTCAAAATATCGGAAAGGGACATTCAAGGCCTCATCTACCACCACCATCAATTCTATAAACAGAATAACTTAGGTTCAACACTTCTAATTCTCACGAGATGATAAATGCAACCCTTTTAGAGATCAATTGTATCCTAAGACATGAAATGGACCTACCCCCACCCCCTTGCTATCACTTGACCACCACATCATGACTCTTCCACTCAAGGACGAGTTCATTAGAGAATCGGGATCTAATTTTATGGGTCCTACCATCCACGAATACACAACATGCAAGAACCCATTCCATCCCTAGTATGACATCCACCACGCCAACTCCAACAAGCCACAAAGCAAGACCTAATGCAATACAAACCCGGATCAACACCTATGCGCCTTCTAGCAACGACATACTCCACAAAAGGATAGAAACCAAAGGTCCATACAACAACTTGGGCACACAAGAAGCCCCACTAGAAACAACAAAAAAAAGAATAGAGAAGAAATAGTGGCACTCCGGGCCATCATTGCAAGCCATCAAAGCCAAAAGAAAATTTCAACATATGGGTAGCAACACCTAGCACCTCATCCCCTCGTTGAGCCTCTTGATCAACATCACCACCCTTACTCTTGTATCGACCATATGGGCAACCCAAAATTCTGTGGGTTATCTCACCACACCCAAAGCATACACCCGTGTCCCTCCAACATGGGCCATTATGGTCCTTTCTACACATAGGGAACTTGGGAATAGTCTTCCCTCCATCACATCCTTTGCTCTTATTGTGTTTACAAGGGCAATCCTTAACCTTATGACTCGTCTTCCCACAACTATAACAAGTATTAGTACCTCTCAAGCATGGCCAATCATGGACTCTACCATATTTTGGGCACCTAGCATAAGGTACCCCACCACCACCACCTCTACAATTGAGACTTTGGAACTTACCCACATTACGGGCCCTCTTGGCCTCACTGCCTCTCCTCTCACCACTACAAGTCTTGGGAGCACCCACATGTTGATCGAGATGAGTTGCCAATTTTATTGCCGCTTTGGCCACTTCCCATAGAGCATTGCAACTCTCCATGTTCATCATTGCACTGTCCTGAGTAACTTGAGACATATAATGAAATATAGCGCTTAGGGGTTAGCAATAAGCCCTAGGGGATCTAACTCCATCGTATGACATAGATCATGAAGAAGTATAACATTTCCTAAAACGCCTCAGAGCCTCCTATTCATAGTTGTGGTGCACAACACAACCATGAATAAGACCCTAATCGACATGGTGTGTTGGACTCCGAGGATCTATCAACATAGTGCTCTGATACCATCTTTGTCATGACTCAATCCTAGGGCCTAGACATAACTGGTGAATGGGGAACCCGAAGGAACCCCAAGCAAGCCTCATAGCATATCATTACACATCCTTGGTCGCGGAAGCAATGTAAAGCAACATTAGAAACATAAATAAGGGAAATTAAGACTAAGAGAGAGAGAGATTAATACTTAAGTAACATGTAAAAGTTTAGAAAACAAGAGCAAGAGACTAAGAGGAAAAGCTTGCATAAAATCATAATCAAGAGACAAAAGAGTCAAGGCTCATATCATAAATACATAGCATGTCCAACAATACCTGTACTACATAGATAGGAGTAGGGGCTAAGACAAGCAACCGGGCTTACCCTCGTAGTCAAAATAGGATGAAAAAAAAGAGTGTCTCAATACATAATAAGAGATACATAGACTAGGATCCCCGAAGTGGAGGACTCACCAACTAGCTTGAGTAGCATCGATCTAGCCACGTGGAGGAGGAGGATGATCAACTTGGACATTGGTTCCCACATGGTGATATCATGTAGGCAAGAATATATGTTAATACGTTTAAATGTACTAAGTATGTAGGATGCTATATCAATAAGAGATAGGTAGCATAACCAAAATGCATAACAATAGGCAATAGGCATAATATAATAATATAGCATGTATGATCAATGCATAAGTACAACATGCTTAGGTAACTCATGCTCATATAGGATATCATATGTGTAGAAGAGACCAAGTTAGATTTCCAAAGTATAAACCCTTGGTAGGTTAGTGATGATAGCACCCATGACCCTAGTGTGTGAGGTACAAACCCCTCATCAAGGTTAGTGATGATAGCGCGTATCACCCTAGTGGTTAAGACATTAACCCCTCAACTAGGTTACCTGAATTGGGTATGGTCTAATGCAACACTTTATATAGATTATATCGTATGTATAAGCTCATTTCATCATCATACCATCAATCATATCATATCTCATGCTTTAGACCTTCAATTCCTCAAGAAATCGCATCCAGACATTTTATCAAACATTTGGCGGGTGTGTAATGGGGGTACAAGACCATGCAATTTAGAGATGAAATCATACAAGAAAATCTGTAGTAAAACCACCAATCAACATCTTGCAATATCCTCAAGCAATATACATTAAAACCCCTCATCAAACCTTATAATAGATCCAAGATTTATAGCTCAAAATATAGCAAAACAGTCACAAGTTTACCTTAACATAGTTCATAGATATGTTCATACTAGTAAACCCATTTGTAAAATTAATTTTAAATCATGTAAATTGAGTAAAAAGGAGATTAGGTCACCATGAGTGGAAGAACCCAATGGCTAAAACCCACATACCTTAACTTTGGAGAGTTTCTTGAAGAAGATTTGAAATGGAGGTTTGAAGCTTGAATGAAATCCTTGGGTCCAGATAAGTTTTGGGACTCTTGAATCTTGAGGAGGACTTGGGGCTTGACTTGGTTTCCTTGAATTTCAACAAGACTTCTTAAAAACCTTAAGAATGGATGGAGAATTTGATGAAGATTAGAGAGGAATTGAGAGGTTTTTGGTGAGTTTTTACGGCTAAAAATGGCTAAAGAATGAGGGATTTTTGTTTATATAGGTTAACGTTATTACCCAATTGCCCTGGAGTAAAAAAGAATAATTTTTGGAAATTTTTGAACTAGTCCGCGTCCCAGACCCTTCGTGGACAGCTACTGTTTTTGCAAAGTTTCACCAAATATTATTTTTCTTGGCACGGACAAAGTATACCTTGTAGCTACTCGTTCTCCCATATAATTTTGCCCTCTGAACAAGAATATGAAGTCAAATTTGCAAAATTCTACACGGATTTTAAGATATTGAAAAAATACATCATAAGGTCTTTCCGAGCTACGTGGAGGGGTAAATATGCCCGATTTGAGATATAAGGGAATTACGATTATGAGGCATTCCTAGGCAAGTGTGGGGCGTTTCTAGAATGCACTATTCAAACACTTGAAGATATGTTGCGAGCGTGTGCATTGGACTTTAAAGGTAGCTGGGTGGACCACTTGCCACTTATTGAATTAACCTATAATAATAGCTACCACTCAAGTATCGAGATGGCAACTTATGAAGCTTTATATTGAAGGAGATGTAGATCGTAAATTGGATGGTTTGAAGTGGGTGAAACCATCTTGCTTAGGCCAGATCTAGTACAACAAGTCATGGAGAAAGTTAGGGTAATACAATAGTGGCTAGAAATAGCCCAAAGTCATAACAAATAATATGCGGATACTAGAAGGAGAGGATTGAAATTTTCAGTAGGGGGTTGGGTATTTTTAAAGGTATCTCCAATAAAAGGGGGTTATGACATTTGGTAAGAAAGGAAACTAACCCACATTACATAGGGCTATATAAAATTATTAAGAGGTTCGGGCAGGTTGCATATGAATTAGAGCTACTCTAAGAGCTTTCAATGATTCATCCAGTTTTTCATGTCTCAATACTTCGAAAATGCATAGGTAACCCATTTCGTATTACTCCTATTAAAGATGTGTAGGTTACAGAAGATCTCACCAATGAAAAAGTACCTATTACTATTCTAGATCTTCAAGTTAAGAACCTAAGGAATAAAGAAATAGCCTCAGTAAAAGTACTTTGGAGGAACCAGGAAGCAGAAGAGATAACATAAGAGGCTGAGGAAGTGATGAAATCAAAACACCCTTACCTCTTTGAAGCTAAAGAGGAAGTGCAACATGCAGAGTTGGGGCATTAATAGGTATGTGTGTTTGAGTACTTGTTGTGTTGTCAAAAGTTTGTTTAGGTATAGGTTTGAACATGGTTAAGCTATCTAATTATGCTAATATTCGAGGATGAATGTTCCTAAGGGGGGATGTAACACCCCCTATATTACATGTATTAGTTCTATGCAAATGAAACATGATATGGCTTGGTCAAATTAGCGCCCATTTTTAAAAGTGCTTGAGTCTCAATTTAGAGGGCTATATGTATGTTTAAAGCTTAAGAGGGTCGAGTGTACACATATTTTAAGTCATGAGGAGATCATGACCTTAAACGAAGTGAAAGAAGTGAGGTGCTTGTAGGACTGAGGAAGCTAGCAGGTGGGTTATCCACTTGCTTAGCTTAAATTTACTAGCTAGAAGGAGACAAGGCCCAACACCGAATCTATCCAAGTCCATGTTAAAGGTGTAACTTTAGCCCATGTTTTAGCATTGTAAATGGATAATATTTACAGCCCAAGATGAATAATAAAAATGACTCAAGTACATTCACAATTCACTTGTTGATTTGGGCCAAACCAAGTGAAGAGAAATTAGGAAAAATGGGCAACCAAGGCCTATCAAATTTGAGACCCATTTAGGCCCAAGTGAGAGGACCAAGCTGCTGCATCAGCAGCTTGTTAATATGTGTTAATATGTGGTCAGAAGCTCAAGAGAAATTTGGCCAAAGATTCCCCTTAAAGGGCTTAATAATCAGCATATTTAAGACATTCTAAGCTTGGAAAAAAATCAGCTTTCACAAAGCCTTCTCTCGACACTTTCTTAACTTTGCAAAGCAGCCACAAGGAGACTTTTAGGATTCTTGGAGAATCCCTACACCTTGAAGTTAAATGTAAGTAAAAATATTTGTGTGTTTAGTATGAGTTTTTAATGAAAAACAAGAGAACGAGGTTGGTATTATTTGTACTAAAATTTTGGACAGTATGTGTTCCAAAGATTGTTGTACACTTTTCTTGTTTATTTGGGAGATTATCTCTTGTTGGTTAGATTGATTATGAAGGGAAGTTACTATTCTTAATGATTTTTGGTTCTGTAATGATGTAGGAAGGCTGCTTCACCATTTGTACAGTCCGCAAAAGTGAGTTCTTATATGATATCGTAATTGTGTTCTTAGTACGAACTTGTAGGCTGGTAGTTGGGAATAGTTGTTCCACGACCTCCATCTACTATGGGACTATTTCTGGACTATTTTAAGGCTGATTATATATGTAAGTATGTTATATACAGTTTGATTGAAGTTAAAACAGATTTGGGATTGTTAACTTCGAAATGTAGCAGGACGACGTAATGTTATGCCGCCTACTTGTATGTTGTGTATAATTATTATTTGTTGTGCGTTGTGGGCTGTTGTGAGACTGTTATGGCACTAAAACAGGATACACATGATGTATATATGAGAATGTATATTAGAAAGTACGATTAGAGGCAAAAAGATTGAAAGAATACGCACAGGCTGATAATTACACGTTTGCTGCCTGTGTGTTATTTTTATGAGATTGGGCTGCCAAAATACGTTTATTAGTTGCTAGTACTAGTTTTATCACCTACTCTTATAGTTTGAGAAGAATATTGGTTGAACTTGTGGGAAGGAAGGTTCCCACAATCAAACCCACATACCTTGATGATAGGAGATAGAAAAACCTTGAAAGATGATGAGGAATTCAGAACCCTAGCTTGCACCTTCTTGCTTGAAGCCTTGAAGGAACTTGAGAGTGTTTGAGAGAGTTTAGAGACTTAAGGTTTTTGGAATGAGGAAGAATGAGATGTATTATGGTTATATAAACTGATAAGGAACATAGATGGGGTCAAAACGACGTAGTTTGGACTTAGAAGAAAGAGGAAAGGTCAAATTTACACCTATTAAAATTTTGGCTGGACGGGTCTACAAGACCTCTTCTGTGGGCCTTAGAGCACTCTATGAGCCATAGACGGCCTTTCATAAACTATGGGTCCCAAAATTTAGTTACTAGAATTTGTCACGAATCTCTTATTGCAGGATCTATGACTTGTAGAGTGATTTACAAGGCATATGATGAGTCGTCAATCAAACTTCAGGAAGATCCAAATTTCACCAAGTCTACTAGATTCTACGAGACCTATATTACAAGTCGTACTCCGGCTTACGAGTCATAAAACCCCTTCATAAATATCAACAGCCAAATTTTTCTCAAGATTATTTCTTGCATCTCTCCTACCCCATGGGGTCTTACAGTTACGACCCGTAAGTCGGCCCTTAAACATGAACTTCAAGAAAGGAAAAAAGTTTCAAGTGTGGGGTAACCCACATAGCCAATGATGGCCCATAGATTAATTGATTGTCTGTAGTTAGGGTCGTGAATAAGAGTAAAAGATATGAAATTTTTTTTAAAAAAAAATTAGGGGTAAGGGAAGGGGAAATGGGGAGGGGGATTAAAAAAATTTGGAGTTTCTGTAAAGTGGCCTATGATCAATAGGATGATTCGTAGAACATTATATGGCATGTATAAGCCCTTCTTAGATGAAACCTAAAAAAGTAAATTACTAAGTGTGAAAAGACACTACGAGTCCAACCATGGGTCGTAGGTTAAAGGATGGTCCATAGAAAGGGTTCTGTGGTTTGTGCTAGCAAAACACTTTCTGAAGTTTTGGAAAGGGGAACAGGATAGAACTATGGTCTGTAGTTCAAACCATGCCCATAATCAGGCTTTCCAAGTTTCATTCCGATAGTTTTAATGAAGGATTTTTTTTTTTTTGCAAATCCTGTTCATATACTATGACAAAATTGGGATTTAAAGGGGACTAACCAGACCTTAAAGCCCAGAACCCTTAATCATTCTCTCATTCCTATAATTTCTTATGGCAAATACTCTCTCTAGAAAGGTCAAGGCAAGGCTAGGGTTTGCAAGTTCTTCCCAAAGGATCTAAGCTTCTCTTCTTGGAGACTAATTGAGGTATGTGAGTTTGATTTATGGGTCCCCTCTCACCCACAAAGTCCTTCATAATGTTTCTTACCTTTTCTTTGAGTTCCTTCAAGTTAATGTGCATGTTAATGATGATTTCATGATATATTATTCTCTTAAATGACCTCAATGACATCCTATGACATTTTCCTAAGTATTTACATGATTTTAAGTTATTGATGATGACCGCAATAATGAGTATTATTGATGTTGAAGTGGTTGGGATGTTTTACATGTTTTAAATAAGCATGTTTTTCATGATTATGCATGATTTTGTCATTTATGATTATTTCAATTTAAAAGCTTAGTCAAGCTAGTTTCAAGTAAAAGTTTTGCATGATTTATAATGATGATTAGGGCATTAATGTTAAGTTCGAAAGTTATGGCTTGTCAAAGATATAAGCATGTTGACAATTGCCCTAAAAGATGTTTAAGGAGGTCCCCAAGATGAAAGGACAATTCTCACTTGGAGGTTCTTTCAGTTCAAGCTACTCTTATGATTTGCTGCTTATGATTCTCAGTGTCATAAATTGACTAAGTATATGTTTCAAAGATTTTGTGGGATGACTTAGCACCAAGAGGACCTTGAGATTTTGTCTCATTCCATTAGTTCAGGCATGGCCTGTTAGAGATAAATCTCATCATCCCCTACTATGTGCTACTATAGGAGCCCTTGTAGCTAGGCTGGCAGATCTATGTAAGCCATTTACATTATTTAAGAATGCATGAGAAGTGATGGAGTTCCACCCGGCAAGTTGTCTCCCCGTGCCAACATAAGGAGTTATGTTGAATTTCATGTAGTAGCTCACATAATCTTATATGTCAGTTAAGGTCCACTCGTATAAGTTTATGATTCCAATACTTGTGATATTTATGCATTTACTCCTATTCATATTGAGTGATGTTCCTTGTACATGCTTAAGCTCATTTTTATGTACTTTACCATCTCATGTATATTTACCATCTCATGTATATTTTTATGTCTTACTTATGAATGATGGCATCGCAATTTCATGTTTGTATTGAATCTCATATACTTAGTGCATTCTGACGTACTAATGCATATTTTGCCTACATGATTTAATCATGTAGGGACAAGTACTCCTCCACCCACTCGTGGCTAATTTTCAGACTTCGAGACTAGTACATTTGTGGTGAGCCTTTAGTATAGGACTCTAACATTTTCTATTCTAGCTTGTATTTTCTTTTGAGACATCGATGTACATGTTGGCCCTTTTGAGGCTTTTACATTATATGTTGCCTTTATATGGAGTATTTTCTATTTGATGGAAACTGGCCGATACTGATTCCGTCTATGTGTGCTTTAGTCGGTATGCATTATGAATAAATATTAATGTTTCTTTTTAATATTGCTTCATTGTCATAATTTACTCCCATAGACCCCCATTTTCATTCCGCAAAAGTTTATATTTATGCCTATCAATGGTTAAGATATTAAAGATGGCTTGGGTGAGGTGCCTTTGGGTATCTCATTCATCCTGAGGCGACTAGGCCCTAGGTCTAATTGTTACAGCAGGTGTATAGTTTGGTAACTAGTATGTGGTTGGGTATTAAGGAGTACTTATGTTCTTTATTATTTTACTTTAGGTTAGTTTCATTTGTTGAGTACCCTGTCATTTGGTGCTCAGCTCTTGCTACATTTTTGTAGGTTGTGAGCGTGGTCCTCCTTGCTAGTTTTCGGATACACAGGATCTACCTTTAGATCTATCGAGAGGTAGTTGTTTGTCCTTTCGGCAGCCTTTTGGAGATTCTTACCTTTATGTTTTATTCTATTCGGGGACTAGACCTTGATACGTGTATTTCATTTCAATATTTCGTACTTAAAGGTTTGTACATGTGACACCAGTTCTAGGAAGCTTGTAGGTTTGATTTCCTAGGCTTGTCTGTCCCTTTTAGACTGTTTATCTTCCACTTCTATCATTATATTGAGTTGTTTTAGGATTTTGGGCTTACTTACCTTGGTGGGTTAGGTAAGTGCCATCACACCTAGATTTTAGATCATGAGTGGTTCATAGTTAATTAAATTGAAAATCATGAAATCAAGTGAAATTCATGAAATTAAAGACAAATCAAATCATAATTAAAATAACCCTTTGCAATTTTATAACTCCTTGAAACTCAATTGAAAATCATACAATTATAGTAAAATAAACATAATTGGACATAGAGATCATGTATCGACATAAATCATGAAATTAATATTGAAATTATGAAATCCATAAGAATTACATTTGAAAATTTAACTAAAAATTAAGTGATTTTGGGCTCCATGGATGAAATTGGTCGATAGGTGAATTAAGACCCACATACCTAAACTCAAGAAATTTGGAAGAATTTGACCTTGAATTCCTTAGAAAACTTGAAACCTAAAATTTTTTCAATGGAGGATCCTTGAGAGAAAAAGTCCAAGGAATTTCTGAGAGAATTAGGAAGAGAATGAAAGTGAATATATTTTGAAGGTTTTTGGCGATTATGGATAGTTATAGGGTCAAAATGACGTATTTTAGGAATTAAAGGAGTAGGGAATGACAAAAATGTCCTTCATTAAAAACTGTTGGCTTGATCCACGAGCATGATATATGGGTCATAGATTGAGCTACAGCTCGTGAATCAGGGGTTTCATCCTGGTTACACTTTTGGAACCTCTAAAATTGGCCTTTGGAACCTATCTATGAACATCTATCTATAGCCCACAGTTCCTTTTATGAATGGTAGACTACCCTCATAGTGACTACCCTCATAGTCCTACCCAAACTTAGAAAATTTCACATCTCAGATCCCAAACCACGAACTCCAATTATGACCTGGCGACAAGACTACGGTCTGTAAACACCTTTCATCTGGTGAAACCTTCCAAACTTAAGAAACCTATTTTGATCCCCTAGTCTATGAGCATCTTTTTATGACTCATAAATCCCTTTATGTATCGTAAAACATTCTTCGTGCTTTGACTTCTAAATTTAATATTTCACCAAGTCACAATCAAAATCACAAGGTCTATCTATGACCCGTGAATCAAACCACGAGCCGTAGATGGGCTCATACTTACCTACCCAGAAGCAACTTTCTGAACTTTTTCAATTTTCAATTTTTCAACGTTTGAGGTGTTACATGATCATTTTCACACGTGAAATTTTTTTTGTCCTCTTTAATTCTATAACTAATTTGAATTTACTATTATATTATCTTGATGATCATATTTATTTTTCATTCATATTCTTGTATAGTCTATAGTAGATGCATCAATATTTTTCACAACAACAAAAAATAAATTATAATATGAATGCAAAGAAATAATCTTAATTATTTTTCTTTCTTTTTTCTCTTTTATTTTATTGTTACTCTTTCTTTTTCTTTCTCATATTTTCATACTTAAAAATTTAAAAAAAAAAATGAGAAACTCGTATAATGATAAGCAAATAGATCCACACAAGTTATATTTAAAACTAAAAATTAAATATTGAAAAAATTACGTGACACCCATAAACTTAGCAAGATGATCAAATATACCCCTATGTGAATTATGTTTTAGTAAAATATTAAAATAAATAAATTGAGTCGTGTATTAACCTTAGCTAATAGCAACTCAAAAGAATCATGTATTGATTTGTAGTTTCGTGTTCATGTATTATGCCTAATTGATAACTTTTGAATCATTTAATATAACCTGTAATTAAATAATATATTTTTTATTAATTATTATATTTAAATAAATTTAAATTACATGATTAAATAATTCTAAATGTAATTAAAAATATTTCAACAACAATTGTCAAAATTAAAATATTTCAAATATGGTAAACATTGATACATTATGGGGGGGGGGGGGGGGAGATTAGTATAAAAAAAAAAAACCTAAAGTATCTTTTTTTTCGTTTCATACCTAAACTATTAGTAGTATGAGTTTCATACATAAATTATTGTTTATTAGTTTGAGAAGCACACCTCTCTCTTTTATTACACTTTCATCTTGGTGTGTGTATTACACTCTCTTTTTTATTTTAAAAATAGTCATATCACACTCCACATGGACAAAATTTCCACCTTGAAAAAAATTATAGAAATTATTAACATTAGTTAAAAGCAAATATTAAAGTATTACAATCGCCAAAAAATTATAATATAAGATATAAAATATTTTTTTTACACTTCACCGCTTTCTCTCCCCC
>JAABOM020119961.1:0-22707 GCA_011800125.2 Solanum clarkiae | reverse complement strand
ATGCAGTCCCTGTATCTGGGTGATCCTTTCTTGGTCATCATTCAGTCCCTAGAATTAGGATAAGTTATACTTGATGCACTATTAAACTCATCACTTTGTATTTACCCAGTAATTTCAAGGAGTGATAAATAGGAAAAAGATGATTTTGTGACTTCTAGATAGGCCCAGTAGAGTTGCCTAATCTTTTTCTAATCTCTAGCGATCTAAATTATATGATTTTACAAATTAAAATAGAACAACCATCACTATAACCTTACTATTTAGAAGAAATTTATAAGATTTGGAGCTTAATAATATACAAGAAAGGTTATTAAATTGCACAACCAGTGATTAAAACTAACAGATGCAAGCAACCTATCAAGTGGTTAGAGCTATACAATATCTACCCTATCCGAGATAGTAATCTTGATGTCTTTGTTTCATTTTTAATTTGAGCTTAAACTAACTACCGGAACTATATCCTTTACTATCATTTTCTCTAAAGAGATGAAAAAGCTATAAGAAAGTCACATTAAAGTGGTTCGATGTTGACTGCACTGACTTGTACTATCAACACCGAATTGATACGTGTGTTCCTATTGAAGTCACGGTAAATTATCTTTTTTTTTTTCATTTATCACTCTTTGAGGTTATTGGTTAAATATAGAGTGATAAGTTTAATAGTATGTTAGGGACTGAACGATGGCCAATTCCAGGAGCATCAAGTATAACTTATCCTAATTCCAAGGGCTGAATGGTGGCCATGAAAGGATCACACTGACACAGGAACTGTAGGGGGGTGTGTGTGTTTGTGTGTGTCTGTATATATATATTTGATTTCTAATTTACATACTACTTTATTTGTCTCCCAATACTTTCTCCTATTATTTCCATTTCATTTAATATTTTGACTATTTCTTCTAAGTCTTTTGGACTTTTAATAGAACTTATTTTTGCTATTCCTGTCCTAAAGTTATAAAGTTCTATTTCTATATCAATCAAAGTATAGTCTTTATTTAGTATATCATAGTTTTTTTCTTCGTGCATTTCATCTTGGTTTTTACAACATTTTTTACCATTCTTACATTGATTACAACAAGATTGCAGGTGTTCTGGGCCTAGTGTATTGGAAGATGTTGTCTCTAATTTATTATTGAAGTATCTTCCTTTTGTCTGTATTTTTGTGTTTTGTACTGGTGTGGAAGTAGTATTTTAGAGAATGCTACTTCATCTCTTGTAATCAAATAACTACCATTGTTATGTAATATGAAATATAGTCCTGGAGCAAGATCTACGTTTAGATTTTACCCAGATCCTTGTCGACTTTGTAAGTTGGTTTGTGAAATTCATCACATGTATTTATGAAACTAATCTGGGTTTTATCTATATAGTGCTTATATATGTTATGAGTTCCATCCATTTGTATTGCTACAATTGGCTTATTTAAACTTTTTATTAGATTTCGTGATATTATTTTCTTGTTTATTATGCACCCGGTACACCGTTTGTCTACTAGTGCTAGAATCTCTATCTCTATGTCTCCTATTTTGAGCCTCAATAGTACTTTCATTGTGGTAAATTTTTTATCTTCATTACATATTAAAGCTTCGCAAGTCTCTATGTTCATTAATTCTATTTCTTGTATAAGTTCCGGTTACCAGTCTTCCTCCACTTTTTCTTTTTCCTTTTCTAGGGCTCTTATCCTTTGTTTTAGCTCATTTACTCGAGTTTCTAATGTTATTATTCTTAAAGTCATGGTCTGGTTTCTTTCTTCTTTGTATTCCTCTTCTTTTATTATCTTGTTTTTTAGCATATCTTCTATACATACTATGCATCCTTCCATATAGCATAATTTGCATTTTACTTTTTTTTTCTCTACTAGGGTACCATTTACATATAATATATTGATCACTATCTGTCCATTTGTTCCTTTTGGACTCATGATTACACTCTTGCAAAACATTACCATTGTGCTTGCTTATATTTCTTCTAAATCTAGGTTCAATATTTCTAGGCCTATTTCATTTATTAATTCTTCTTGTTTTGAGTCGGAGGAGTCTAATTGTGGTGTCGTTGTTGGTTCCATACTAACAACAGAATATATACTTTCACTTTCTGACATATATTCATCTATATTTATTAGCATTTCTTGAAAATCTTCTATTATTGTGAATTTCTTGTCCAACTATTATTTCTCTTTGGACATACATTTGCCAAATATTCTATGTTACCACAAGTAAAATATTCTAACTTGTTTCTATAATCTCTATCAGTCCTTTTTTTGCTAACAGGTTTATTTTTGTCTAGATATGATTTTCTAGCTGATGACTTTCTTAGGTAGTACTTTCTTCTATTATATGTATTCTCATAATGTGACCTATTTATTTTATAGCGTCTTTTTCAATTTTGGTCTTTATCATAACTTTGAGTAGTATATATTATGTTTTTATAGAAGCTCATCTCATTTTGTTTCAATTGCTTCTGAATTTGTATATTTGTACATTTTTCAGTTAGTATTTCCATTACATATTACACCCTATGTCTTATTAACCATCTAGCATTTGGATTTTAGATCACTCCTTCTCTTTTATATCATCTTTTTTCTATCTCTCACCTTAAAGCTCCCGGTAATTTGTTAAATAGTTTCTTTCCTAATTCTTCATCGAACAAATTTTCTCTAATTGTAAAATAATTGTAATAGTCTTTCAGAAAGGTCTTTATCTAGAACCAACTTGTAATACTTAGTTGTTCTAATTTTATTAGAGCATTTCTTTATAGTATTGCTAATCCATTATTTGAGTTTTCTCATGTAATCAAACTATGTATCTTGTTAGTAAAATTATATGGATTAGCTTCCATACTTACTAAGGCCTGAAATTCCCTTGGGAAGTTAGATTATAAGCTTCCCATATGGCTTTTGACGACTCTCCTAAGAAAGTCTTCATATATTTATATATTGTTTGTGCGTCGGTATCTTGGTATGCTTTTATATAGTCTTCTACAACTATTCTTTTTCATAGGTTTATGACTGTGTTCCACAATTGTGGGTCGTGTGCAGCTATGTTCAGTATTTTTCCTTTGTTACCTCCTTATTGTAACTTAATTGGTTCTTCTATCGACTTCTTTTTCCTACAGGCTTTATGTTTTCTGTTACTATTTCTGGACATACTCTAAACACTCTTCTTCATGGTACATTTCTGTTACTCGTATCTACTGTATATTGTTATGTCATTCATTGGAAAGGGCTAGAACTAGTTGATTTCATAAATTCTTTTTGGCTTATAATCGAATCTAATTTTGTTTCCTCATCACTATCATATATTTTATTGACAATTTTGTCAAGTCATCTAGTTCTGTTTGATTGTTTTTCTTGTTTTCTATATCCTAAGTTATCCAATCTAAATTCGCACTTTCTAAAGTGCAATTCCGTTTCTGTTAAATTCATTGCTCCAAACTTACACCCATTTCATTTAAATGTTGCACTTGTATTTTCTTCATACCTTCTTTTCGCCCTTCTCTAGGCTTCATCTACCCCAAATTCTTTTTCTATTATTTCTACATTCATCATTTCTATGGTTGTGTCTATATCGTTATCTAATTCCTTTTGCATAGTGTATTTGTAATCAAAGAATCTTATAGATGTTTCTCTTTTAGTATTTGTATATGTCAAATGAGATTCTAGTACCAATGTTATTTTCTTGTTAAATCATTCTAAATTCCATTCTAACCATGCATATTCTTCTAGATTTGGTTTTATTGGTTTTGTTAGCTTTATTCCTTTATTTCATATTACTTCGACTACATCATCTATTTTAATCTTTAATTTGTATCACTACTTCGGGCCATTTTTCCTATAAATCCTACACACATTAATAGATTATTATTACCCCTCTTCGTTTCTTTATAACCTTTAGTTTGTATTTCGATTTTAATATTTTTTTTGAATTCTCTCAAATTTAGCATGAAATCAGGGCTAATGTAGAAAATTCCTCCATTGTTAGTCATATCAACCTCGGTTAATCCTATGATAGATTTCTTTAGATCAAACCATCTATTATCATATATTGCAATTAATACTTTAGTTCCTGATTCATTCTAGTTAATCATTTCAATCCAATTACAATTAATCTCATGTGCATGAGAGTCATTCTAGTATTTATTATTGTTTTAAATGATTCTGGATTAATTAGATATATTATCGTTGTTTCGCTTCCTATGGCTGACAATTGTTCTTCTCTATAATGTCTATATAGTTGAGTATTTCTTGAGAAGTATTTTGTATCACACAATATCTTAGGATTTAATAATTTTAATAGGTTTTGTTGAAAAATTCTTAAATCCTTGTCTATGTCGATTATCTGATTTAATTTGTTTACCTCGTGAAAAGATTCTTGTAATAAAGTTGTTTCCTATTTTATTGTCTAAAAAACTAACTGGTGATCTTTTTTCAGTAGTTCTTGTCCTACTTGAAAAAAAAAATCTATAGTTGAGGTTTGCTAGTCAGCTTTGATCCGTCTTTTTGTGGTCCTCTTTCTATATTTTTTAACTGGAATATTAATTCATCCACTTCTGTATTCCTTGGTTGTTCTTTTGCTTCGTCCTTTACTTTAAGAAGGTTATCTATTTTTTTATTTATTTCTAGCAAGAATGCAATTATGTACTATTCTATTTAATAATCACTTGATCAGACTTGATTTGGGGTAAATAGTCTAAAAATCCTTGCGAATCAGTTTGAAGTTATGATGTACAAGTTAGTGCCTTGGCATGAATTAGGTCTAGATCGTTTATAAAAAAGATATGTCTTTCATCTTTTCTACTATCTTTTTCAGTTCATTAATCTCAGTCCTAACTGTTTCTACTTGCCTTGTTATTTTTGTTACTAGCGGTGTTGTTTTGACGTTTAATTCTTTGGATATTTTTGTTATTTTCCAGAACAATTTTTCTATTTCGACCTTAGTAGGTATTTTTTTCGATATTGAACTTATTATTCAAATATTGGATTTTTCTGTCTATTTCCAATTCTGGTGATTTTAGGAAATCAAATTTTGTTTGAGCTTGTCTAGAATTTTTTTCTATTTGATCTGAGTATTCTCTATTAGGTCAAGCAGTCTTATTCTAGTGTCTTATTATTTTCTTGAGCCTTTTCTCTAAAATTTATTATTAAATCTATTAGTGTATTATATTGTTTGTCTTCAGAATGTAACGTATGTTCACCTACTGAAAATACATCTTATCACTGTATTATTTTTTAATATTTTTAATTATTTTTCAGGTGAATTATTAGGTCTAAATGCTCAAGATTCTTAAGGGGATCTAAGATAACTATTATCTTTAGATAACATTTATCCTGAAGGAGTAGTTACTTTACAATGTTTTTCTTGAAATTTTATTATCTGTGTACAAGTTTCTATGTCTCGTCTAATACCTTCTAGCTCCCACCTTAATGCACTTAGAATTTCTGGACTAAGGGGCCTATATACTATTGGGTCAGTTGGATCTGCTGCTTCTACTACGTGTAGATATATACTTAATGTCTTCTCTAATTATATTAATTATCTTCTTTGTTTTACTTTCCTATAATAAAATCAGTATTCTAGACAGATTATTGTAGAAAATCTCTGTGTTCTCATAGAATGTCTATACAAAATGTCTAAATTTTAGGTGTCCGAGTAACTTATATTCTAGTCTAGATATTATATCTATCAGTTCCTGTAATCTCTGGTTATTCTCTTTAGAGTTATTAAGTCTAGTATATTCAAGGTATACATTACTTAGTTGTTGTTTAGTTGTCAAATTTGATTTAGTAATTTTTAAAAGATCTTCACATTTAAAATAGGTATCAAAAACTCCTGGCTTTGACACCAAAATGATATGAGAAATATAAAGAATACAAGTCTAAAGGTAGTCTAATGACGAGAAATATAAGGACTACAAGTATAAAGGTAGTCTAATGACAAGTTGAGAATATCATGAAAAAATAATGGGAAAGTTTATGAAATAGTGGAAAATTATTAAAAAATTATAAAATTATATTTTTTGATTATCAAAATTGAACTAGTCCTACTCGATACTTCTCTCATATACGTCTTAAACCAGAAAACTCATACATTTTTATGATTTCTCCCATACTCCTTTTTTTCTACTTTGTTCATCTCTTCCTCTAAACTTTATATACTTAACAATTTTTTCTTTAACTCCACCCCGGATATGAAAATTAATGTGTCCTCGTAAGTTTTTCGGACTTTAAAGCCTTAGAATCCTCGGAATTTACAGGTTAATCAACGTTATTTTAAGCAGTTAAGAGGATAACCACATACTAAGAGTCAGATTACATGCAAATTATCAAACATAATATACATGATTTTTAAACACAACTTGAACATAATATACATGATAATTCATAACCTGAACATAAGATGATACACTAAACATTCAAACATAATGTACATACTACAACTGTAATGAACCAGCTATTGTACGACTTCATCGGAACTTGAAAATTTTATTTTTGGACAAAATTTGGACCAAGTGTCATCTAAAGGGGGACTACACGGCCCGTGTGAGGTCACACGAATTGGGTGGCCTCTAGTGGTGTGACATTTGGCCTTAATTTATGGTGTGTGGCCTTGGTGTGGAATTTCAAGCAGAGGCACGCCACACTTAGACCCCACAAGGGCCTTGTGACATCTCACGGACCGTGTTGATGGCCTTAAGCTTGAAATGACAATTTTTGTCCTAAATGTGATCACACGGCTCGTGCGACTTGATACAGGCCATATGGCCCAACCGTATGGTCTATGGATTGAAAATTTTTCCAAGTATGGAATCTTCAATCTCAAGCTAAGTTCACTTTCAAGACTTCAATTCAAGCTTATTTATATTGTTTAAGGCCATCATAGGTCTCCTACATCAAGCTAAATTCAAAGGAATTTTATTGGCTAAGTTTTTCACAAGTACTGATAGAAGGGACAAATTTAAAGGGTCATATCTCTTAGAACAAAAAGAACTGGGAGGCCCATTACCTATCCAATTAAAGATCTTTGAATTATATTTTCAATGCACTTGGTTTCACCTCATTTAGAGTTCGGATGAAGAAGTTATGCTCGTTTTCATAAAGCCCGTTTGTGCAGAGTTTTCTGATAGTTTGATTAAGTGTTTCTATAAAGGTGGGTTTCAAGGTCCGTGAAACCTTGTACGGACCGGGAGACCTCCTCACAGACCTTGGCAAGGAATGTGATTTTTGCTTCATTAATGGTCTTTTTGTAATTGTAGCTCTTCCTAAGGGTCTTTTATGACTTCCTATGCTATCTTAAGACCTCCAGATAACCTAAACCATATTCTTCTCATTCAAATTTCATCCTTACACTTAGAAATTCTCTCAAAGACACTCTTAAGAACGCTACTGGGGATTTCAACTTGGGAAGCAAGGAAGCTCAATTCTTCTTCAAATTTCTCTTGGATTTTTAAACATGAATTATGCAATGACATAAGGGCTGAAACATAAGACTTGAAATCAATAAAAAGGACTTGAAATCACATAGGTGACTAGATTAGTACTTTAGGCTTGAGTAGAATGGAAGAGATAGGGATATAGCTTTTGCATTTCTGCTTCGGCTCTCCATGTGGCACTTTCAACTTGTTGATTCCTCGAAATAACCTTAACGGAAGCTACATCCTTGTTCCTTAACCCCTTCACTAATCTATCCAAAATATCCACTGGAAGTTCTTCAAAAGTCAAGTCGTCTTCAACAATATCCACAATATCCAATGGCACAATAGCATTTGGGTCACTCACACACTTCCTCAACATAGACTCATGGAATACCGGATGAACCAAGTCCATTTCACTAGGTAACTCCAACTCATAGGCCACCTTGCCAATCTTCCTCAACACCCTATAAGGACCCATAAATCTTGGACTCAATTTAGCCTATTTACCAAAACGTACCACACCTTTCATGGGTGAAACCTTCAAATGGACCCAATCACCAATATTAAATTCAAAATCCCTTCTCCTCACATCGGCATAGGACTTTTGATAACTTTGGGTTGCATTCAACCTTTCTCTAATCAACTTCAATTTCTCTAGGGCATCCATCACCAAATCTGGACCTAATAAGGCTATCTCTCCCACTTTAAACCACCCAACCGGTGACCCACAATGTCTACCATAAAGGACCTCATCTAAAATCAACCTCAAGTCATCAACAGTAGGCACACACAATCTACCTTGACACCTAAGGGCACCATCTCCCCCTTAGGAGAATACCTCGACCTCGCCATCTTTCACTAAGGACTTTAACTCTAACAAGGCGGAGTCAAGATCTTGTTTTACCTTTACCTCCTAAACCAATGAAGATTTAGAACCAAAAACCGCAACTACATCACCATTGTTAACCTCCTTGCCACCATCATCCACATGAGCTAGGCTACCCATAGACACCCTACTCAAAGAATCGGCCACAATATTAGTCTTACCGGGATTATAATGCACCCTAATATCATGATCCTTAAGGAGTTCTGATTATCTTCTTTGTCTCAAGT
Source organism: Solanum clarkiae (assembly GCA_011800125.2). Taxonomy (NCBI): domain Eukaryota; kingdom Viridiplantae; phylum Streptophyta; class Magnoliopsida; order Solanales; family Solanaceae; genus Solanum; species Solanum clarkiae. The sequence goes on along the minus strand of JAABOM020119961.1, from coordinate 14,184 downwards.
TGAGATCTTTTTGAGTGAACACATATTGGAGACTCTTATAATTAGTAAACACATCAACATGCACCCTATACAAATAATAACGCCAAATTTTCAAAGAAAAAACCACGGCGGCCAATTTAATATCATGGGTAGGATAATTCTTTTCATGCACCTTCTGTTGTCTAGAAGCATAGGATATCACCTTACTATTTTGCATCACTACACAACCCAAACCTATTCTTGAGGTATCATAATACATAACAAACCCTTATGGTAGAGACAAGATAGGAGTGGAGTCAAGCTTATCCTTCAAGTTTTGGAAACTCCTTTCACACTCATCTGTCTACACAAATTTTGCCTTATTTTGGGTCAACTTAGTCACGGGAGAAGCAATAAAGGATAACTCATTAACAAATCTCTGGTAATAACCCGCTAAGCCCAAGAAACATCTAATGTCCGATGGAGTCAAAGGTCTAGGACAAGTTCTAATCACTTTCATCTTTTTATGATCCACCATATACTATTCCCCGACACTACATGACCTAGGAAGGAAACCACTTTCAACAACAACACACATTTCTCATACTTAGCATAAACTCCTCTTCCCTCAATTTTTGTAGCACCACCCTCAAATGACTCACATGCTCCTCCTCACTATGGGAATAGATCAAGATATCATCAATGAAAACCACCACAGACAAATCAAAGTAGGGTTTAAAGACTCTATTCATAAGATCCATGAAGATAGCCGGTACATTGGTCAACCCAAAAGACATAACCACAACCTCAAAATGCGCACACCTAGTCTGGAAGACTGCTTTGGGAATATCACACTCCCTCACTTTCACTCGATGATACTCAAACCGAAGATCAATCTTAGAGAAGTGACTAGTCCCTTGAAGTTGGTTAATAGATGATCAATCTTTGGGAGAGGGTACTTACTCTTTATGGTGACCCTATTAAGTTGTCAGTAGTCAACACACATTCTAAGGGAAACATCCTTCTTCTACACAAAGGACACCAAGAAGCTCACTAGGAAAGACATCAAAGAACTCATTAACCACTGAAACCAACTCTATAGGAAAGGCTTTGGACTCAACGTCCCCAACCCTCATGAGATGATAAAGACTCCGTTGGAAATCAACTTATGGGATTGAATACAAGACATGAATCTACCCTTGACCAATACATCATGACTCTCCCACTCATGACCGAGCTCGTAGGGGAATTTGAATCTAACTCTCCAAATCCTAAAAATAAAGGAGACATAATATGCATGCAACTAATCCACCTCAAGTATGACATCAAAATCCACTATATCTAATTCAACATAGTCACAAGACAATATTTATGCAATATGACCACGGAACAATTCATATGGACCATCCTAGCAAAAATAGACTCACCAATAGGGTACACACGAAACATTCACACAACAACTCAGGGCACACATGAAGCCTACTAGCAATAAAAGGAAGATGAAAGCAATAGTGGCACCCGGACCCATCAATGCATCCACATCAAAGTCAAAGGAAATTTCAACATACCGGTAGAAACATCAGGGGCCTCATTCCCTCCTTGCCGCCCTTGAAGAGCATAAAATTTATTCTACCATGAGGCACCACCTTGATGACCTTCCCTTCCTCCTTGGCCCATGTTAATACCTTGACCTTGAGGGCCATCACCCCTACCTTTGGTTGAGCATGAGGACAACCCCTAACTTTGTGCCCAAATCCTCCATAACCAAAGCAAGAATTAAATTTCCTCAAACATGGGCCACCATGGTCTTTCCCAAACTTTTGGCACCTAGGCTTTGCCACCCCCCTCCATCATCTCCTTGAGCCTCTTGATCGACATGGCTACCTTGTTCTTGAAGTCGACCATCTTTACACCCTTTTTGAGCATATGGACTATCAACTATCTTGTTGCCCATCTCATCACACCTATAGCATGCACTGCTGTTCCTCAAACACGTGCCAGCATGTTTCCTCCCACACCTTGGGCGTCTAGGATGAGTCACTCCACCATTGCCCCCAGGCTTGGCGTATGGATGCCTACCTCCAATTCAGGCTCTCTTGGCCTTTTTTTCTCCACTATTACCATTTGAAGTCTTAAGGGTGCCCACCGTTCGATTGAGTTGGGCGGTCATGGCCTTGGCCAACACCCATAGAGCATTGCGAACCTCCACATTTGATATATCGCCATCCTGAGTACCTGAGACATATTCTAAAAAAAGCAATGGTTAGGAATTAGTAATAAGCTCTAGATGTCCTAGCTCTATCGCACGATATGGATCATGAAGAAGTGAAACATTTCATAAAATGCCTCATACCCTTTTACTCATAGTCATGTCACGCTTCACAACCATGAATAAGATTCTAATCAACGTGGTGTTTTGGATACAGAGGACCATTAACAACCTAGTGCTCTGATACCAAGTTTTTCATGACCCAAGCCTAGGGCCTAGACGTGACACGATGAATGGGGAACCCGAAAGGGACCCCAAGCAAGCCTGTTAACATATCATTACACATCCTTGGTCACGGAAGTAACTAAACAACAATAAGAGAAGAGAAATAAGGGCAAAGGGACTAAGGGAGTCTTTCATAGCTCAAACATACAAGAGTCAAGAGAGTCAAAGCTCATAACAAGAGATAGGCACATAATCAAAATGCATAATCGTAAGCAAGATATAATATATTAGCAACATGACATGCATGAACAATACTTGAAGTAAAACATGCTTATGTAGAATATATTACATCTAAATGAAGAGACCATCATTATAGACCAAGCAACTTAGTACTTGGAATACAAGGTATGCCACCCACTTGGAAGGTGGATGAGGTACATAACCCTCATCTATGGTAGTATGGGATTGGCACCACCCGAAAAGGTGGATGAGGTACATACCCCTTACTTATGGTAGTACAGGATTGCCACCATGCGACAAGGTGGATGTGGTACATATCCCTCATCTATGGTAGTACGGGATTGCCATGTCACGACCCACACCTAGTGCCTAGACGTGACATGGCGAATGGGGAACCTGAAGGGACCCCAAACAAGTCTCTTAACGTATCATACACACATTCTTGGTCGTGAAAGCAAATAAATAACAAGAAGTGAGTAAAATAAGGATAAATGGGGATAAGGGAATTCTTTGATTTCATAAATCATAAGGAGTTAAGCTCATAGCATAGATACATCATAATATTCTAACAACACCTCTAAACATAGAATGGAGCAGGGGCCAAGACACTTTACGGGCTCACCCTCATCAAACATCAGCATAAATAAGTTTTTGAAATAGCAAGAGAAAGTAGATAGTGTCCTCGAACTTGAGGACTCACCAAGATTATCTTCAAGATGTCAGACTAGCCACATGGAGGAGGATAATCAAATGGAACTTCGATTTCTACATGGTAACATTATGTAGGCATAGAGTATGTATTAGTACGTTCAAATGTACTAAGTATGTAGGATGTAATGCAACAAGAAATAGGCAACATAGTCAAAATGCATAATGATAAGCAAAAGATAGCATAATAACGATATGGAATGTATGATCAATGCTTAAGTAAATCATGCTTTGCAAATTATTTATCTTACATAAAACATAATATATAAGTGCGAGAAAACTTAACCGACATAAAATAAGACCAAGAGAGCTACAACTTGGAATCTCGATGTCTATCCTACACCGGAAGAAAGGGGAAGTTACTTTCTAAGGTGAACCTCCTAAAGCCTAAGTGGATCCACTATGCCTTATGTGAACTGGGTACTCTCCTCTAGTTCCTAGACTCGGGTACTCGCCTCAAGCCTTCATATTTAGGGTACTCCCCTCTTAGGGATTTGGGGATTCGCCTCTAATCCATTCACCTATGGTAGCATGTACTTTTGGGGCTTGGGGAGTCGCCTCTAGTTCACTCGGTGCTAAGTCTAATCCCACGGAATTCTTAAAATAATCATAGATTTAATAATTTGTAAGAAATATGAAAGACATGACACGAATAGCTTTTGACATCATTGACCTCAAATGGTGAGCCTAATCCTCAAACATAAGAATGAGTCATCATCAACATTACCCTTGCATTAACATTAACATCAAAGGCTCACAAGAGGTAAAATCTTTTAGAAAAAGACTTAATCCGGCTTTACAACATCGTCAATATTTTCATGAACTAAACACATCTCTAGAAAGTCCAAAATCATCATAAAGTTTCCTGATTCATAAATCAACCAATAGATCATCAAAACATTAAGAATCCTTAAAAAATTTATCAAACACTTGGCGGGTGTGTAATCCTAGCTCAAAATCATGCAATTCAAGAGTAAAATCATGTGAAAAAATTAATTTAAATCAACGCACCAACACTTGATACCACCCTCATGCAAGATACATTGAAATCCCCCATCAAATCATATCATAGATCATAGTTTCATAGCTCAAAACATGCATGGTTACAATAGACAAACCATCTCATTGTATAAGCTTAAAATAGATAAACACGTGTTTTCAATCAACATTTCATGAAACCCCAACATAACTCATAGTCAAATTCATAATAAGTAATACCCATAAGTAAATCAACTTGGAAACATGCAATTTTTATATAAGAAGGAGGATTGAGCACCATGGGTGAAAGGATCCAATGGTTGAAACCTGTATATCTTAATCTTGGAGTTTCTTGAAGAAGAACTTGAGGAGAACTTGGGGCTTGACTTGATTTCCTTGAACTCCAATAAAACTTCCTGAAAATCTTGAGAATAGGTGGAGAATTTGATGAAGATTAGGGAGGAATTTGTGAGTTTTTGGTGAATTTCAAAGATTGAGGGATTTTCATATATATGGGGTATTGGGGTCTTACCCAATTTCCCTGGAGTAAAAAGAGAATTTTCTGGAAATTTTTGACCTAGTCCATGCCAGGTCCGCATCACGGACAACTACTATGTTTGTAAAGTTTCGACAAAAAAATATTTTCTTGGCACGGATAAAGTATACCTTATAGGTACTCGTTCCCCTATACAATGCTACCTTTTGAACAAGAATATGAAGTCAAATTTGTGAAATTCTGCATGGATTTTGAGATATTCAAAAAATGAACTATAGGGTCTTTTCGAGCTACGTGGAGGGGCGTTCAAATATCCCCGATTTGAGATATAAGAGAATTATGATTACGGAGCATTCCTAGGAAAGTGTGGGGCATTTAATTCCATCACTTAATAAGGTGGATGAGGTACATACCCCTCACCTATGGTAGTATGGGATTGCCACCACCCGACAAGGTGGATGAGGTGCATACCCCTCATCTTTGGTATAGTCACTTGCAACACTATAGATTCTTTCCATGATAACAACTCATATATACACTCCTTTAATCATCATAAAGTCATTCAAATCATATATCATGCAATGGATCATTAGTAGCTCAAGAATCAAAAATCAAATATTTCATCAAACATATGGCGAGTATGTAATGCTACTGTAAAACGATGCAATTCAAAAGTGTATTCATGCAAGAAAACTTGAAGTAAATCAACCCACCAACACTTGGTAATACCTTATGCAATATACATTGAAACCCTTCATCAAATCTCAAAATAGATCATAGATTTATAGCTCTAAACATGCTTACACAGTCACACTTTTATGAAATCCCAATATAGTTCATAGTCAAATTCCCAATAAGTAAGACCCATAAGTAAATCAACTTAGAAACATAAAATTTATGTAAGAAGGAACGTTGGGCACCATGGGTGAAAGGACCCAGTGGTTGAATCTCACATAACTCAACTTTGGAGAATTTCTTGATGAAGATTTGATTGAGAACTCGAAGCTTGAGTGAATTCCTTAAGATCTAGAATGAGTTTGGGACCCTTCATTTTGAGTGAAATATTTGTCTAAGTGTTAGAGAGGGTTTTGGAGAATGTCTTGTATGATATGGGGTTGAAAAATAACTAAGTATAGGTGTTTTTACGCATAGAAGGCTCAGCCCCAAGACCCCAAGGCATTAGGCCAAATTGAAAAAAAATTGGCAACAAAATATACCAATATGCACCCTGGCTGCGTCGTGTCAAGGGCGCAAACCCCCACTATTTTCGCAAAAATTTGGAAAACTAAATTTGCTATGGTTGTCTAAAATAGGGGTTAGACCCATTTCTCACTCAATTTTGCCTCCTGAATAAGAATATGAAATTAGATTTTTGATATCACACATGAACTTTGAGATATATAGAAATTATTATTCATATTTTGGGGCATTTTTGGAGACATCTCAATGGACTTGTCTTAGCTCATAACTTATGTTGAGTAACTTGAAAGGGAGAAGCTTAGGAAGAAGAAGAGCGAGGATTCCAACAGGGCTCGGTATGATGGGGGCTTTCAAGGTGCTAAGGGTGGCCGCTTCTAACAAGGTCACAAATTCCAAGGTCAAGGGTCCGTTAATGCTCTAAACAAATGGTTTTCTAATGATGGGGTACATAACCCAAAGTTTCAAGGTGGCAATGGTGGGATGACTCTCCCAAGGTGCCAAAAGTGTGGAAGAAATCATAGTGGCTTCTACTTGAGGGATTCAAATGCTTGTTATAGGTGTGGAAAAGTAGGCCACAAGATTGTTGATTGTCCCTATGCTCAAAACAAGTGTAAGGGTGGTCGTCCTCAAGGCTAAGGTGCTCATGTGGATCAAAAGGCAAAGGAAGGCCAACAAGGGGGTGCTCCACGACATAATCGATTTTATGCTCTCCAAGGAATATAAGGAGTGGATGAGGTGTCCGATGTTATTACCAGTATGTTAAAGGTTTTTGATTATGATGTATATGCTTTATTAGATCCCGGTGCCAGTCTTTGTTTCATTACTCCTTTTATTGCCAATAAGCTTCATGTGTGTCCCGAATTGTAGTGTGAACCCTTTGAAGTGTCTACGCCCGTTGGTGAATCCATTGTTGCTAGGAGAGTCTATAGGGGTTGTCCCGTGTCTATATTGCATAAAGTCTTGCCTTGTGATTTTGTTGAACTTGACAAGGTAGATTTTGACATTATTCTTGGGATGGATTGGTTACATGCATATCATGCTTCTATTGATTGTGGAACTCATAAGGTTAGGTTCCAAATTCCTAACGAGCCCATCTTTGAGGTGGAAGGCCATAATTCAGTTGTTAAGAGTAGGTTCATTTCTTGTCTTACGGCCCAAAAATTGATTTCTAAGGGTTGCATTTACCATCTTGTGAGGGTTAGGGATATTGACTCTAAAGTCCCTCCTATTGACTCATTCCGGTGGTCAATGAGTTTCTTGATGTATTTCCTGATGAGCTTACCAGTGTTCTTCTTGAAAGGGAAATAGACTTTGGTATATACCTCCTCCCCGACTCTCAACTCATTTTCGTTTCCCCTTACCGTATGGTCTCGATAGAGTTAAAAGAGTTAAAGGACCAATGAGGGATTTATTGGAGAAGGGTTTCATAAGGCCTAGCAAGTTAACTTAGATTGCACCGGTGTTGTTTGTAAGAAAGAAAGATGGCTCACTTAGAATGTGTATCGACTACTAGCAACTCAATAAGGTCACTATAAAGAACAAGTATCCTCTACCAAGGATAAACGACCTATTTAATCAACTACAAGGGGCTAGTCATTTTTCTAAGATTCATCTTTGGTCCTGATACCACTAAGTGAGGGTGAGAGAGTGTGATATTTCCCAAGATGGATTTTCGGTCTAGGTATAGACACTTTGAAGTTGTGATGATGTCATTTGTCTTAACTAATGCCCTGGCGATATTTATGGATTTCATGAATAGGGTCTTTAAACCCTACCTTGACATGTTTGTGGGGTCTTTAGACCCTACCTTGATAGTTGGCTTAACTAATGCCCTGGCAGTATGCATAAATGACTTATTGATTTATTCCCGAAGTGAAAAGAGCATGTGAATCATTTGAGGGTGGTGTTACAAACTTTGAGGGATGAGAGGTTGTTTGCTAAATTTGATAAATGTGAATTTTTTTTGAAAGAGGTTTCATTCCTAGGGTATGTGGTGTCGGGTGATTGAATCATAGTGGACCCTAAGAAGACGAAAGTGATAAGAAATTAGCCTAGGACCTAGACTCTATCGGATATTAGGAGTTTCTTAGGCTTGGCAGGGTACTACTGGTGGTTTCTGAATGGTTTCTCTTTAATTGCTTCCTCTTTGACAAAATTGACAGAAAAGAAGGTAAAATTTGTTTGGACTGATAATTGTGAAAGAAGTTCTCAAACTTTGAAAGACAAGCTTATCTCCACTCATATTTTGGCCCTACCGGAAGGACTAGAAGGGTTTGTGGTTTATTGTGATGCTTCAAGGGTTGGTTTGTGTGTGTATTGATGCAAAGTGGCAAGGTCATATCATATGCTTCTCGACAACTAAAGGTGCATGAGCGTAACTATCCCACCCATGTCTTGAATTAGCAGTCGTGGTTTTTTCTTTGAAAATATGGAGTCATTATTTATATGGGGTTCATGAAGATATATTTACCAACCACAAGAGTCTTCAATATGTGTTCACACAAAGGGAACTTTATTTGAGATAAAGGAGATGGTTAGAACTCCTTAAGGATTATGACATGAGTAGTGTGTACTATCATTCCGACAAAGCTAATGTTGCGGCCAACACTCTAAGTAGAGTGTTCATGGAAACCCTAGCTCATATTGATGGTAGCAATACGGAGGTGGCTAAAGAAGTTCATCGGTTAGCTAGGTTGGGAGTTAGGTTGGAAGAAGTTAAAAATAGGGGTGAGGTGGTATTTGATGGCTCTAAATCTTCTTTGATTGAAGAGGTCAAGTCCAAACAAGACCTTGACCCGGTCTTACTAGAATTGAAAGCTTCGGTGAAGGATAGTAAAGTGAGTTTTTCTCCCAAGGTTGAGATGGTCCTTAGGTACCAAGGTAGGTTGTGTGTGCCTAATGTTGATGGGTTGAGGGATTTGATTTTGAAAGAGGCACATGATTCATCATACTTTATTCACAACAGTTTCACAAAAATGTATAGAGATTTGAGGGAGGTGTATCGATGGGGTGGTATGAAAAGCAATATCGTCAAGTTTGTAGTTGGTTGTCACAATTGCCAACAAGTCAAAGCCGAACATCAAAGATTGGGTGTCCTAGCCCAAGACATAGAATTTCCTACTTGGAAGTGGGAAGAGATCAACCTGGATTTTTGTGATTGGTTTACAAAAGACCAGAAAACACTTTGATTCTATTTGGGTTATTATTGATAGGATGACAAAGTCAGCTCACTTTCTACCGGTCAAAACAACTTATGGCATCGAGGATTATGCCAAGCTATACATTTATGAGTTGGTTAAGTTGCATGGAGTACCATTGTCTATTATTTCAGATCATGGTGCTCAATTCACTTCTCATTTTTGGAGATCCTTCCAAATGGGTCTTGGTACCAAAGTCAAGTTTAGCACTGCTTTTCATCCTCAAACAGATGGTCAAGCCAAGACAATAATTCAAACTGTTGAGGATATGCTTAGGGCTTGTGTTTTGGAGTTCAAGGGTAGTTGAGATGGACATCTTCCACTCATTGAGTTTTCTTACAACAATAGCTACCACTCTAGTATTAGCATGGCTCCTTTTGAAGCTTTATATGTCAGCGTTGTAGATCCCCAATTGAGTGGTTTAATGTGGGGAAGATGGCTTTGTTGGGCCCGATTTTGGTTGTGGAGGCCTTGGAAAAGGTGTGGTTGATAAGGGAGAGATTGAAGATGGATCAAAGAAGGAAAAAGTCCTACTCGAATGTGAGGAGGAGAGATCTTGAGTTTAATGTTGCTGATCGGGTGTATTTCAAGGTCTCACCCATGAAAGGTGTGGTCCGATTTGGCAAGAAGGGGTAGTTGAGCCCAAGGCTTATGGGGCCCTATAGAATTTTGTGGAGAATTAGGAAGGTTGTTTATGAATTGGAGTTGCCTATGGATATGAGCATGGTTCATCCGGTCTCCCATGTGTCTATGTTGAGGAAGTGTGTTGGTGACCCAAGTATTATTGTACCCTTAGAAGTTGTGGGTGTTGTGGAAGCTAACTTGACCTATAAGGAGTTCCCGGTGGAAATATTTGATAGTCAAGCGAAAGGTTAAGAAACAAAGATGCGGTGTCCGTCAAAGTCCTTTGGAGGAATCAACAAGTCCAAACTACCACTTAGGAAGTTTAAGCGTACATAAAGAAGCGATATCTATACCTCTTTCAATCTATTCAAGCCTAAGATAACACATTAAGTCCCACCTATGATTAAAAGTCTAAAGTTTCATCCCTCATGTCATTCTTGCATGTATGCATTTTCATGGTAATAAGTTTTGGTGATTTTGATGCCTATGTTTGAAATTTTTTAGAATAATGTTTAAGTGCATGGATTGCATTCACGTTAGGTTGAAAGTTTTCTAATCACTCCTCTTACGTATATATTCTTTACTTTTTGGGACAAATGTTCCTAAGGGGGAGATATTGTAACACCTCTCATGTACATCAAAACTGCCCTACAGTATATCTCTTAGATATCTTAAAATTCGTGCATGATTTTGCAATTCGACTTCATATTCTTTTTAGGGGCAAATTTGTGTAGGAAATGGGTGGCCTTTGATTTTTAGATGACCCGTAGCGAAAAATAATTTTTTTCTACAGGAGCCAAAAAAGTGTGAGTACGCGACAAATTGGCAACACGGACTGGTGAAAATGTTGCTCCGTAACAGGTTCGCTTTACGGACTGGACTCGGACCAGTTCTCTAGGTTTATTCCTTTTCCAATTTCGCTCAAGGGAATATGGGTAATAACCTAATGTCTATATAGACGGAAAACCCTCTTTCCTTAGCCATTTTTAACCCTAAAACTATCTAGAATATCTCAAATCCTCTTCAGAACATCATCAACTATTCCATTAAAATTCGAGAATCTCAAGAACTTACTTTGGAATTTCAAGGACCCAATCTAAGCCTCAAGTCTTCCTCAAATCAAGAACTCCAAGATTTAGGTATGTGGGTCTTCATTCATGGGTCCTTTCACCCATGGAGCCCAACTCTCTCTTTTTATGAAATGTCATGATTTTAAGGTTAGATTCTTCATGGGTACTTCCTATTATGCATTATAAATGTGAATTACATTTGATTTTATCAAGTATTGATTGATTATGCATGAATATCTATTAAAAGCTTATTCCAGGAGTTGATTTATATCTAATGAAGTTTTTCATGATACGAACTATGAAAACTATAAAAGATGGTGAACTTTTAAGATGGATTTCATGACACGCAAATGAGGGTTTTACTATAATGTTGGTAGGTTGATTTGAATGACCTTAAAATAAATTGATTTTACTCCTTTATTGTCTTATACTCTTAAATTGCATGATTTTGACCATGTGTGCATATACCCACCATGTTTGACTAAATTTTCATGACAAGAATTCTTATGTTGATGAAAGGCTATTGCATGTTTTACAAGAAAAGTGTTTTTATGGTAAATTATGGGCTCATAAGCATGCATTAAACTCATGAAAAGTTTCTATGATTTGCTAGTAATATGTTGAGCCCTTGTTCCATATATCTACCCTCTTGTGAGTGTATTATGTCAACACGAAGGGGTCAAGCATGATAACTATTTTACCCTCATGTACCAACTCTTACTATAGAAGGGATCAAGTATATTATAATCTCTACCCTCATGTGTAATGCGATGCCTACTAGAAGGGGTCAAGTCTGTGCATTGGATTTACCCTCTATTACAAGGTATACGCCATGTGTAGGGGTCAAGTATATGAATGAGCTACTCATGCCAAGTTATCATATTTTTACAAGTCATTTAAGTTATCATTAAATTTATGATTTATTTCAAGTATTTCGTGGGATTAGAATTAGCACCGAATGAGGCTTAAGGTGGGGGATCGATCAAATAGGTCTTTATATAAACCCTTGGTCTCTTAACTATGTGCCATCATAGGTTTATATTATTTTCCTAAATGGGCTTTACTAGTGGATCCAACTTGAACAAGTTACCCACAAGGTGGGGTCAAATTTGGTTTACCTTGGCAAGTAGACCACTCCTTTATTCACTGTGGAGTGAACATTGAGATTTCAAGTAGTAGCTCGCTTGGTCTTATATGTCGATTAGGGTCGCCTCCCGTATATTTATGTTATGTTATGCAAGTTTGACTATCTATATGCATGTTGTAACTTAAGCATGGATTATACATGTCATATTGAGCTTATATACATTGATTATGCATCTTGAATATTATGGCTTAGGTATTTATTGCATTGTACCCCGCATAATTAGTACATTCCAAGTACTAACACATACTTTTGCCTACATCATCTAACCATGTAGGGATCGAAGCTCCTATTCATCCTCCCTCTCCACGTGGCTTGTCAGATTGTTTGAAGATACCTTTGTGTGAGTCCTCAACTCCGGGGACAATATCTACCTTACTTTCATGCTAATGCTAAATTTTGTCTAATTTTGGATACTTGTCTTTGAGGGTGAGCCCAGGAGATATCTTGGCCCCCGCTCCATTCGTATTAGAGGTGTTGTTGGATATGGATATTTATGTATCAAGCTTGACTCCTACTACTTTTATATTATTATGAAAGACTTCCCTTAGTCCCTTATGTCTATCTGTTCTTGTCATATGTTGATGATGAGATGGGAGTCCCAAGTCCCGCTTACCTTAGAGTTTATTTATCATTTGCTTATTGCTTTATTATACTTCCATAACCAAGGATGTTCCTATGATATGTTAAGAGGTTTGTTTGGGTCCCTTCGGGTTCCCCATTTGTCGTGTCACATCTAGACCCTAGTCTTGGCCATGACATGTATATTATGTTGCTGTAGACTTGAATCTCCTTAAAGAGAGCAAGATATCCGTGACTCGGCCTAAATGAATTTTATCATTTTATTTTCAGCTGTAATTTATTATATTATGGTATATTGCACCAATAATTTTAAGGATATTCATATTTGTGTTACAGTTCAAAAAATGTGGGCATCAAGATAGCAGATTTCAAAATAATTCTTGTCACTCCCCGAGTCTGCACCCTAGACTTAATTGAAACTCAGAACCATTATTGGTCCCAAGAGAACCACTTGGCCTGACTACTTACTCAGTGAAAGACTCAAATAATAGTGGAAAGGCTTTAAATAAACAACATAAAAAAGCTACTAAACTTGTCTGGATAAGGTGAGAAGTGGAAATAGTTCAACAATTAAATCAATCAACCAGAACTAAAGTATCTGACACATAATCTACGAAACCTCTACTAAAATAGTCCGAAAAGACCACCGGGACAGGCCCTAAGTAGCCATAAATAAAAATAAATGTTGAAAGGAAAACATAAACAACTCCAAGCCTTAGACTGAGAAGAGGCCTCACCGATATTCGAAAGATGTCTGGTCCTCAACAAAGTGACTGCTGAGGGACTCTGTCACCTGCGTCTGCATCATAAAATGATGCAGGTCCTAAGGACGTCAGTACATGAAATGTACGGTATGTAAGATAGCCAAAATAGGAACTCAGGGTGATGTAACATTTTAAAATACATAATCATAGCTTAAAATAGAATAACATAAGTAATAGATACTTTGTATGCTGAAGATAAACATGCTGGAAGTAAACATGCTGAAAATCTCTATAAATACATAACTTGCTTTAACTTAGGGAGTTTCTCTAACAGACAACCATCACTATGAGCTTCATGGTGATACACAATCTTGCCCATGCTACCAGAGTCATCCCGCACTTCGACGGGGTAGGGGATGAAAACTAGGAGAGTGGATCCATCCCAAAATTGGGCTATCTCAGTGGCTAATGAGGAATGTACATTGGTATAATCTTATCCTATGCTGGTTACATAGTTTATGAGTTCAAGTAATTAATTCTACTCTCACTCATATCGGTGCTCAATACTACTCCAAAAATAACTTTTATATTGCTCATAATATAAAGAATATGAATTCTCAAAATCTTTGATCTTATGGGTACTTATCCCAATTTAGCTATTTAACTTTCTCATCTGAGCCCTTTATCTTGACTGAAACTAGTATCTTCTCAAGTATTTTCAAACATATTGGTTATTCAGCTACAGTACAAAAGTAGTTCAAAGAAAATGATTCTTAAACTCAACTCAAACTATAAGTTTTATGTGTATTCATGAAACCCATATAAAATTTACAGAAAATCATCCATGGT
>JAABOM020119950.1:0-22713 GCA_011800125.2 Solanum clarkiae | reverse complement strand
ATATATATATATATATATATATATATATATATATATATATATATATATATATATATATATAGCATATATATAGCATATACATATGTGGAAGCGACCTCAACCGACATAGATCAAGTAGCTACAACTTGGATTTCAAGGCATGACACCCACTCGGTAAGGTGGAACGGGCATGACACCCCCCGGCTAGGTATGGTCTACTTGCAAAGGAAAATCAAACATGATAACATGACTAGATGGATCCACTAGTATAGCAAGAGTAATAATCAAAATCCTATGGTGGCACATAGTTTAGAGATAAAAACTTTATATAAGGACCCCTTGAGTCGAGCTCCCATCTTAAGCCTCAATCTGTGCTAAGTCAAATCCCACAGAATACTTGAAATAATCATAACTTATATAGCTTGTAGGAAACATGGAAACATGACATGAGTAGCTCTTGAAATATGCTTGACCTCTAGTAGTGAGCCTAACTTGAAACCTGAGAGTAGAACAGAATCATACATGACCCCTTGCTTTAATATGAATGGCTCACAAGAGGTAAACACCTTGAAATAGGGCTTAGCTTGTAACTTGCAAAATCATAGATACTTTTCATTAACTCAATACATACTTGAAAGCCCCAAATCATCATATAGTCACTTCACTTATAAATCATGAAATAAATATTCAATAACTTGAAAATTCTTGACTTTGACATTTTATCAAACCCTTGGTGGGTTCATGAAACTAGTTCAAAATCATGCAATTCGAGAGTGAAATAAGATGAGAAAACTTAATGCAAATCGATCCACCAACATGTAGTAAAACCCTCATGTAGGATACCTTGAAATCCATCATCAAAATTCATAATAGACCATAGTGTCATAGCTCAAAACATGTGTAGTCTCAATAGACAAAGATCAACTCATAGTATAATCTTAAAATAGATACTCATCAATAATCAACAATACTTTGATAAAACACCAACATAATTCATGTTCATATTTCATAATAAAAGATACCCATAAGAAATACAACTTGAAATCATGCAATTTTCATTAAAAAGAAGATTGGGCTCCATGGGTGAAAGGACCCAATGAATGAAACCCACATACCTCAAACTTGGATTTTCTTGAGATGAGCTTGAAGGAAACTTAGATCTTGAAGCGAATCCTTGAATTCCAAAGTTGAGCTTGAAATCCTTGAATTTGGTATGAGATATTTGGTTAAGTCTTGGAGAGGTTTTTCTGATGATTTTGAGTCGTATAGAGTTGAAAAATGACTAAGTACGGGTGATATCACATTTAAGTAGGCATGCGGCTATGACCCCAATGCCCTTGGGCGCATAAGAAAATATAAGGAAAAATTTATACTGGTCCGCATCTGGTCCGCGATGCGTATCCAACACGAAGGAAGAAATAACACTGATCCATGCCCCTGGCGCTCGCAGCCAGGGGAGCGGATGCTCCCTAAAAATCATAAATTAATGAAAATTATTTTTTGCTATGGGTCCTCTAAAATCCAGGTTATACTCATTCCCCACTCAGATTTTCCCCCGATCGAGAATATAAATTTGAATTTTTGATATCATGCATGTATTTTGAGACATATAGAAATTATAATTATGGGTATTTTCGAAGCACATTTTGGGATGTTTCATAGATTTTAGAACTAGGTTTCATGGACTAGTCTATGAGTCAAAAAGTATTTTACGGCTCGTAGAGTTGGCCGTAGAGACCTCAATACTTAGCAAACTTTTCATGAAACTTACCTGGGGTCCAACAACCCGATTCATCACCCATAGTTTCAACTACGATTAGAAAAGTTGGCTTATGGACTGAAGTGCATAATTTTTCTGCTCCTCAAAATCTCTACGAGATAGGGTACGAGTCGTAAAGTATTTTACGGCCCATAGACCCAGTCGTAGAGACTGATCCTGATATTCTTCTCATCCAAAATAATTGATTTAGTCATGTACTTCTATACTATTCATAGAATACATTGTTACTCTATATGCAACCAGGCCAATATCCACAAATTGCAATAAAATATGAGAAAACAAACTACCTATGAATTCAAAAACTGAAAAATGAACCTATAACTATAATTACATCAAAACCCTTGAGTTGCCTCAAAGTAGCACCTGATATATTGTCGCAGCACGACTTGGACAAATTGGTTCCTTAGACTTCACTAATTTCCCAGACTTCACTATTCAAATCATCTGGATGCTTCATGGACTGACAGATATTGAAGACGACTTCTTTGTTATTCAATCTAAATCTGAGTTGACCGGCTTCCATATCTATTAGGGCTCACCCAGTGGCTGATAATGGACATCCCAAGATGATTGGGACATCGAAGTTGACTTTGCAATCTAAGATCACAAAGTCTTCGGGGAATATGAACTTTTCAACTTTGGCCAGCACATCGTATAGTTTCCGCACATGCTTCTTCGTGCAATCTGCCATAAATAATTGTATGCTAGTTAGAGTAGGGGCTCCCAATCAAGCTTCTTGTAGACCGCAAGGAGCATCAGATTCATGCTGGCACCTAGGTCACATAGTGCTCTTACGAACTCCACATCTCCAATGGTGCAGGATATGGTGAAAGCACCCGGATCTTCTCATTTCTGAACCAATGACCTCATAGCAATAACACTGCAATGTTGAAGCTCTTGGGAGAGCTCCTGACTCACAGTGCGCTTTTTCGTGACCAAGCCCTTCATGTACTTAGCATACCCTGGCATCTTCAATGCCTCAATAAGAGGGATGTTGATGGAGAGTTATTTCAACATGGAGAGAAAGTGCTTGAATTTGCCTTCTTCCTCCCTCTTTTTGATTCTTTGAGGGAAGGGAAGAGGAGACCCAGGAATGGGCTTCAACTTTTGTTGCGCGTCAGTAGCTTCACTCACCCCATTCTTGCCATGATCATCTCCTTAATCTGCATCCTTATCTGCAGCCATCTCCTCTCGAACATCTTCCTCGTTAACCAGCATGGGGCGATCAATGGTGCTCTTGCTACCCTGAGTAGTGACTATCATATACTGCCCTTCTTTTTTAGGACTTTAAACTGTGTTGCTAGGTTGTGTACCCCTCTGAGCTGATTAAGTTGAGTTGACACTTGACCGAACTGTTGTTCCAGCTATTTGATAGCCATAGAGTGAGACTCTATTTTCTGATTTGTACTTGAAATCTCTGATTCTATGATCCTTAGAGTCTCATCCTGTGTCTTAGCTTTCTTTAACAGGCGATCAAACATCTCCTCAGTTCTGAAATTGCTTGCACCCGCATCACAGTTGTGTGGTGACACATAAGGACTATTTCTAAAGCCTTCTCTGTGACCTCAATTTGCATCTCTCTCTGGACTCATGTTTCTATCATAGTAACCTCCACGGTTGTCCCTATAATCTCAATCTCTTTTAAAATTCTGACCTTGGTTTTCTTGACCGTGGCACCAATAGTCCTGATTGGACCCTTGGGCGTTAGTCCGGAAACCCTCTTCTAATCAGCAACAAAACATGTGACTTTATCATAGTATGGCTCCTAATACATGGGTGCACATGGAGATTGATTAACTACTTCATTCACTCTCTTGGTTCTGCTTCATCACCATCTCTATACTTTTGCAAATCTGAGCAAGTTGTTGCATGATTTCTTCATTGATTCTGGCTTGCTTCGGATCCACACTGATAGAACATGAACTCTTCGTGGATGCTCTGTTTCGCTGCCCCTATGCACAAATAATCTTGACCACTCTTTTCATTCGTTCTGCAATCTTTGCAAATGGCTAATCTAGAAAAATGCCCTCGTGCTAATGTCAGCACAAGCCTAACTATTCTCATCAAGGGCAAGGTAGAAGATCTCCATCAAAGAATCATCAATTATCTTATGTTCAGGGATGCTCCTAAGACATTTGGTGATCCTCTCGCAAGTAATGCTTATTGAGTTACCAGGAAGTTGCTCAAAGTTGTTGATCTGGTCCTTCAACTTGAGCTTCTTCGAATTAGGGAAGTACCTCTCCAAAAAGGCCTTCTGCAAGTCTGCCAACTAGTGATTAAACTCTGCAGGAGTTCAGATAGCCATAATGCTGCATTGCCCATAAGAGATAATGGGAAGACACGAAGTCCCATAGCATCCATAGACAAATTATGTATTCCCATTACACTCTTACAGAAGAATGTCACATTGTATAGGTGGCTATGAGGATCCTCTGATGGTAAGCCAGCAAATAGCCCATGGTTCTACAGCATCTGAAGTAACCCACTCGAGGTTGTGAACTTGGTGTCCGCTAGTAGTGCTGGAAACACAATAGCTCTAGTCACCTCCACAGCCATAGGCTTCAACCTGTACTGATTCCACTGGTAAGCACTGACATTGAAATCTTCAGGTTGTGGAGCAATATCCTCCAGAGAAGGTGGGTTCTCATTCTCAGCATCATCATTGTTATTCCTGTTCAGAGTTGCATTGGTCGTGTTGTTGGTGTTGTCTTAGGCCATTCTTCTCAAAATTCTAGATCTTAGAGTCAAATGAAGTTAAGGGATTTCCTCGACTCCGATTGTTGTGAATACACAACGCTTACACCCTCGAAAGAAACAAAACAAACAAACAAAAGTAAAATAAGGTAACTAAGGATTAACGCTTGGATTACTAATGAATTCACTAAATCTAGCCGTATTCCCCAACAGTCGTGCCAAAATCTTGATGCTTCCCAAGTTACACATCCTTTTTAGAGGATAAAGCGGTCCGTGTCAAGAAAAAGAACCTAACCAAAGTTAGGGTCAAACCCACAGGGAATACTTAGACTCAAGAGAATTCACCTATTTGCAATCGAATAATTAACCAACTTATTTCTCGAGGGGGGGAGGGAGTTTTCTATAATCAATGAAAAATACAATTAAACTAACTATTACAAGAGAGAAGTCAATATAGAGTGAAACTAGAGTATTGTGTTCCCCATATTTTCCAACTCAGTATCACCAGATAACCTAATGCTTTTCTAGTGTATAGCGTGCAAGATGGTAAGTTATGTTCACCAAGCCCTTTGATCAAACATGAGATGTGAATTTCACTATGTAACTTGGCCCATCTCCATAGTTTGCTTTACTAAACCTTACATATTAGTCCTAGTACAACCTCTCCTTGGCCCAGTTTGGTTGATTAGATGAGAACATATCAACTGAATCTTGTTAATTAATCTTTTTTCCTATTCATTACTATATTGGTCCAGTCAACAACACTAGGCGAGTTCTAATGTTGGCCACCACTAAAAAAACATGCAAAAATGAAGAGAATTAACTAATACATGCATATACACCTTCCAAGAATTATGAATTATCCTATTTTACTTTGTTAATTTTTCATGGTTCTCACAACCCTAGTTGTGGATTTAGCTACTCATGCTATGTCTAGATTCAAGAATTATGATTGAGAAGACATAATTGAATACTTACACAATAGAATTAAGAACAAGCAATCCAATTTCGATAAGAATCACAAGCTTCAAAATGAAATTAAATCACAAGTGTTTGCAAAGACTCCTCAATATGATCTTACAATTTTCTCTCTTTATATATTGAGTTCTCGGAGTGCCAGGTGAATACAACTGAAAAATAACCTAAAATACCTATTTATAATAACTAAAATTCAAGTCCTAAACAAAATAGGAGAATTGGTTGGCATATCATATGAAAGTTGTTTTCAGGCCGTATTACATTTCACGGCCCGTAATCAGGGTCCCATACTCAGCTGCTAGAAATTTGGACTTCAACTATACGACACCCCTCTACGACTTGTAAAGTGATTTATAAACCGTAAAGCAGGATTCGTTTGATGAAATTCCTTAAAGTCTAAGTCTCTGATCCTCAGGGCACGAGCCATCTTCTATAACTCATGAAACTCTCTACGACTTGTCTACATGTACGTATAATATACTTCAGAAAATAGGTTATCACTAAAATTCTTCACAAAACCAGTAAAAACTCAACAACTTCTGCAACTTTCCCCAAAATCAAGGCCAACCTATAATCCTGTAAACATAAACACAAAAACACATAAATCCCACTAACATCACTTTGAGAACACACAATATTTCAAGTTTTAAGCATCAAAAGTATTTTATTGTGATAGCACATCAAAAATCCAATACATGTTGAACCAGAATCCTAGTCCAATATAAAGACAACAACCCCAAGATATAGGGTGTTCTAGAACGACCTAATACATATTTTCCTATTCTACCCTCTTCATTTTCCACGAAAGTCCCATGGCATTGCCTAGGAAAGCTCTGTACTAGTTGTCGAAGATCTTGCTTATGGTCATCCTTCTCTTCAACCTTTTACTCCTGTAAGTTCATCATACTTGTTTTAGTTTCTTGGTTGACATTTAGTTGTACTGGCTTCATTCTTCCAGAGAACCAAGTGATGCTCCACCTTAGTTTGTACCCTCTGTTCCTTCTGAGTAGTAGATCATGTTTCATTAAAGCTCGAAGTGTAAGTTCTCCTCATTTTCACTGTTGATTCTTGGAATTACACTAATCCTGACATCTTGTTTTTTCTCTTCATATCTTTGCAAATACTTGGACCTGTTTGTCGTCGATGACCTTTCTCGACTCTTGGTGATCTCTAACCTATTTTTTATTGTCGAAATCTGATGTACATCTAGCCAAGCATTATGTTATGCATTGTATATATGTTGGCCTTCCCTACCCCTTTTTGCTCCCAAATGCTTAACCTACTTTTTGTATATGTCATAGTTGTGCTCTACTAGCATATGACTTGCTCTGTTAGTAAGAAATATCCGCAATAGGACATGTCCGAACTCTTAACGCTGGGATCTGCCTTTTGTCTGTGATTTTAACACTTTTTTAGCTATCAACGACAATTGTATATCATTATTACACTGCACTTTGTTCACATGCTTGAATGTATCCTTTGTGATTGTGTCTACAAGTTGATTTGCTTCTCTACATACATGCACTATTTGTATCTCCTGTTTGTGCATGATTTCCTAAATACTCTCAGTCTTGTCAATTAGTTTCCATGGTGGTTTCCCTCCCCTGCTAGAATGTCTTTTGATGCTAATGAATCTGCTTGCACCTCTATTTTAGCAAATCCCTTGTCTTTACAGTAGTATAGTGCCTTCCACATAGCCATAGTTTTAGCTTCCATGTTGGTAGCTAAACCTATTTGTTGTGTTTCAGTATATACTAAGTCCCCATCTTTATTCCTGATGCAAAAATCATAAGCATTTTCCCCAGGATTACCCTTGCCAGCTCCATCAGTGTTATAGATTGTCCATCCCCCTTTGGTAGACTTCCAGCAGACCTTTTATACATACAGCTTAGGTCTGTATTTCATGAGCAACTCCACTATATCTTCCCATGTTGGTTGGGACCTTTTTTATCCATAGGTAAGTACTCCTAATGTACTGGTTAATAATATATAGAGATTCTAGAAGCATCAAGTTGTAGGAGTGTTCCTTCCCATGTTTGTATGCATTCCTCCTCTTCCATAACTGCCACATTATTATTGCTAGTATAGCTTGAATTAATTTCCTCAACTTTGTAGGTCCATGGCAGTCCCAGTAGCTATGAATTAGCTCTATAAATGCTTCCCTTGTACCTATATACCTGCACAATTAACAAACTGCTTCCATAGTTTTTGAGCTATGAGAGCTATTAGAAATAAATGGTTCATTGTTTCCTTCTCCTTTTGATCACAGCAATAGCATCTTTGACACAACTTGGATTCTCATCCTCTTTAGGTTGTCATCTACGGCTATTCTGTCCTTCCACATTCCTTTAAGCCACATTTCCTTTGTCCAATGTTGATTTTACCTTTTGCCCTTAGGTATCTGTATGAAGATTTGACAGTGAAATTACCAGACGCTTCACCCATCCACCATGCTTTATCCACTAGGGTTGGGTATTCGATTCGGTTTGTAAAATTCTATTTGATTTTTTAATTTTTAATTTGAGAAAAATATAAACTGAAACTGAACAGAAATAAATAGTTCAGTTTAATTTTTATAATTGCGATTCAGTTTATTTTGATTTAATTTTTTGGTTTGAATATTATTATGGCTCTTTGTTTCAATGAAAAATACATGATTTTTTACAGTTTATTTTTTAATAGTTAATTAAGAGGCACATACAAGCTGTCCAACAATACCTAGAGATTAGTTAGTGCAACTAAAGAGTAATGTGTGAGATAAAGAGCAAACCAATCAAAATAGTCAATTTTCAGTGAAGAAATGAATATGGTGACTGCAAATTTCATTTATTTATATATTTTGCTAATTAACCTTCTTGAAGGAATGAATCCACCATAGCTCAATAGAAATCACAGAAACCAATCCACACAAGATGAAAATGTGGATAAAATTCAATTGAGAATTAGACAACAGTTGAATAGTTGATTCTGCAGAATAAACCAGATAGAACCACCAGGTAAAACATCACAATGTTTTCAAATACAAAGCAAGGAGAGAACTATTGACACTATAAGCCACAGAATGAAGAATCTCAACAAAAGAGTCATGGAAGCTAATCATGTGATGAAGGAAATTAGTTAGAAATTAGAGAATAGAGAAGAACAAAGCTTTATCCACATATAAACTCACCCCCATATAACAAGCATCGAAATCAAAGCTAGTTAAACATGCAAACTCAAAAAATGATTAGAGAGACAACATAACCAATTCTTGAAGTATTTTAAACACTAAGAAGATAAATCAAGCATAAGGTCAATTATCTTACCAATAAATTAAAAATCACTACCATAAAACACATCTAAAAACAAAGAAAGAAGCGGAGAAAGAAACCTAATTCTCCAAAAGTGTAATTTTCACTAATTAAAAACCACTCTAATACTCTATCATTACAAATGGATTAATAAAAGTAGCAGCCAAAATCCATGTAATTTATTTCAATCCCATTCTCACTTTCCAAAAACTTATTTTCAGCAAGCTTTGGTGATCTAACCCTCAAGTATAAAACCATTCCCAGAAGCAGTGTCCCCCAAAAACTGAGAGAGAAGGAGAAGAAAGACAAATATAAAAACATGAATTCGAACTATTTTGATATTAGGAAGATTAACACAACCCCATTTCTAAAAAAAGAATATTAAAATAAAACAAATTAGACATCAATAATCAAAACTCACAATATAACTATACTGCAAGACAATAAATAAGACTCAAAATAAGAACAATCTATCAACATAATGCTCAGTAGTCAGCACTGCAACAACATAGCTATTACAAATAAGACTCAAAATAAGAACCAAGTACCAACAATACAAAAAAAGAACGAAGTATCAATTTCCAGCATAATGCGTCCACATAGATGTTGCAGTACTTCATGTTTCAGGCTTCAGCAATCAGCACTTCAGCAACATAGATCAAATCACTTCAAGCTTCTTAATGCAGCAACAAACCAAACTGTAAGTCAACATTTAGCAACATATCCAAAATAAATATGCAAGTCAGTAATATGCCCAAAATAAATAGCAAGTTAACAACATACCAAAACAGTTTCAAATTTCTACCATAACAGTTAACAACATCTAACCTACAAATATACTCAAGAGAAAGTGAAACTTCAATACATATAATATAAAGTAAACTAAACTTATTGCAAAAAGATAGAAGTTTTTTACTTACCAGTTACCACATCTATATATCTCGCAATTATACATCCACAATTCTAGATTCATTTTACTATGAACCATTTCTTTAAAAAAATTTAAGAGAACTTGTTAGATGTAAGTAACTTATAAGCAGCATAAATAAGAATTATCTTTGATATAATGAATACAAAAGGTAAAATTCTTATCAAGTTCAAGTTGCTCAAGATACTCTAAATCTTCTTCAACATTAATTGGAATAGGTTCACTTCTAAGCCAATCTAGAAGACAAATAAGAGATTGCACTAATTTAGGAGTCAACAAGCTCCTAAAGTGATCAAGAATGCGACCTCTTATGCTTAATGCATATTTATATGCGATGCTAAAAATGGGAATGGCTAACACATCACGAGTCATCTCCGCAAGAATAGGAAATTTTGGCTCATTAAATTTTCACCACTTTAATATATCAAAATCATCTGATTCTAGCTCAATATTTTCAGCAAGATATCGGTCCAACTCTCATTTTGCTACCTGAACTTCCACTTTCTTCTTTATGTCTCACAAATTATTGTTTTGTTTTCATTCCCTCTTTTTAGAAAGTTGTCATCACTACTCACAGTAAATGCACTCGATGAGTTCCAAGATAAAGTAGGCAAAGATAATGAGGTGACTTTTGATGGTCTCTTAACATAATGATCAAATAAAGTTTTCATATATTTTTCCACGGTAGCAATAACAGAGTCCCCGATTTCTTTTCTAAACATATCCACAATTGCAAATAGAATATACTTAAGCTTGTTACGTGGATCTAACACAGATGATGTAAAATCATCTTGTTCATTTTATCTGTCTCACCCCAATATTTTCTATACTTTTCTCTCATGCTTTGTCATTTTTCTCAAAAAAGGATCTTATTTTCCATTATCTCTTTCAAAATTAGATCAAACTCAGCAATTTTCACAAAGTGCACATTGTTTATGACATACTTTGAACTAGAGACCTTCAAAGTAAGTATATAAAAAGTTTCACGGAACTTAACCATTACCCTCTCTCTTTCCCAATCATCACTAATGAGGACACCTAAACTAGTTCTATCTTCACAAGGATGGGTACGGAGATAATCAAGGAATCCAATATCATAAAAACTATATCTTTCAAATGCAAGTACAAAGTGTTGTGTCATATCAAGCATCAAGTATGTAGAGTTCCACCATGTAGGAATATGTCATATCCCAGGAGGGTACCCTTGGCGTGGTCGGCACTCAGAGACTATTACTAGCCCAAAGTGAACCACTCAGCCTCATCACATTCATCAATCATAACTAATAGTGGAAAACATCAATCAATAATAATATTGAATAAAAGATAGTGACAAATCGATGATAAACAAACAGTTTATCCATCAAATTATGAAAGATTAGTATGAAAGAAACTAACATAATTCAATCACATCAACAATCTAGTCTATGAAGCCTCTAAACATCTAACTAAATATGCCAATGGTAGACCCATGGCTACCTCTAAGTAGAATAAAATACGTCTAAAACTCAAAGCTAGAATCACAAATATGATATCCTCCGAAAGTGGAGAAGGATCACCAATCAGCTGAAAGCAAATAGGTCCTCAATGGGGCGCCAATTGATGAAGCTAGTACCTATCTCTACATCATGAAAACATGCAGGTCCAAATGGATTTCAGTACGTGGAATATACGAGCATCTAAAATGGCAGAAAGAAACATGTAAAGGAAGAATAGTATAATCTCAAATAACTCAACTCAAGAAATAGGAAACTCAATCATCATGTCAAGAGTTTAAAGTAAGCATGCAATTTAGACAATGACTACTCATCTATCATCCACTTTCCATCCATGCAAAGTCCTATCAAGGCCTATTTGGGAGTTTTTCTAACTGACAATC
The DNA here is from genome assembly GCA_011800125.2 of Solanum clarkiae. Lineage (NCBI taxonomy): Eukaryota > Viridiplantae > Streptophyta > Magnoliopsida > Solanales > Solanaceae > Solanum > Solanum clarkiae. The sequence continues at coordinate 11,188 of JAABOM020119950.1, read as the reverse complement.
ATCACCTATGAGTCGGTTATGATACAACAAAGCGATATTATTGCTACATCCACCCAATACCCTACCGAGGATATATGACATTGCATCAATGGATCCAAAATTAGTAACATCAAGTCCTCATTTTGGGACAACAGGAAATATCTGATTTTGCAGTTCAATCCTCTTCTAGTCGGCTACATAGTTATTGAGTTCGAGTTGGACTTACTCTTATTCAATTCGATGCTTAATAATCCTCCTAAGACTCAACATGCTCATAAGACATCAACTCTATTGTTAACTCATTCATCTAGTCTCATTGGACATATATCAACTCAACTCATCATATCAACTATCAACACTTTTTAGTTTTATCATTTTTAGGTTCAATTCTTGACTCATAAGGACTCAATCATGCATCATTCTAACTCATGACATTTAGGAGAACAAATACGGAATTGAAGCATTTAGGGATTCCGTAGACTCTTTAGGCTCAAATTATGCTCGTGCATGCTTATGTAAGTAAAATATGTGAAAATAATAAGAAATCATGCCAGGGTTCATGTAATAAGCTAAAATCATCTAATTCAAGTAATTAAATCGTAAAAATAGTAATTCGTGCAAGATTATGTAGAAATACATTATATTTTAAAAAAAACCTTCAAGAAGCATCCATGGGAGTCTTAATTTACCCACATTACCATAAATATGGGTTATAGGGCACATGGAAGAATGGAATCCATATTTTGGTTACCCTTACACACCTGAAAATTTTGAACCTTGAAGTATCTTGGAAGAATTCTCAAGTTTGTCTTCAAACACTAGCCTTTATTTCTCTCTAGAAACTTGCTTCTATGTTTGAGAGAGTGATTTTGGATAAAAATTTAATCTGACATGTTTATGGCTTTATTTAGGTATAAAAACGTCAATCCTAGGCTTAGAAAGGATGGGAAAGGGCCAAAATAACTATTCTTTAAAAGGCTGTCAAAAGCTATCTATAGGCCCATTTACGGCCCGTAGGGAACCTTTCGTAAAACTTTAGTTCAATTTCGGGGTCTCTAGTTCACCTTTACAAGCTTATTTTATGGCCCGTAGAAGGTTCTACGACCCATAGATGGGTTCGTAAAGTTTGGGACCAAATATTGAAGTGTCAGGACTTTTGTCCACTAATTAGCAGATGGGTTGTATTTTGATTTATGGCACATTAAGTGGTTTCGTAGAACAACTCTGCAACTGGCCGTCTCCAGTAAAACGGTCATAACTTTTGACTCCGAACTCCAAATGAGGTAAAACCAGCTGCATTAGAAAGCTAATTCAAAGGGCTTTCATTTGATAGGTCATGTGTCCCACCTAACTCATTATGTGCCAAGCGTTATGATCATTTAAAGTTGACCCTTGCATAATCCAATACTAGAAACTCAATTTATAGGAAAGTTTTGAACTCGACTAAGTACTAGAGGTCTCTTATGACCCTAATACATTTCCCACATATAAGATTGAAACACAGGTACTTGTAAAGATAGAGTTATGGGTCTCGAATAATGAGCAACTAGGAGGCTTATCAAAAATGAACTCAAATACACAGGTACTTAAATACTCATACTCTAGAAATCACTCTTAACTCAGGATTTAGAATTGAAAGACTATTTCTAACATCATCATTAGGCACGAATACAATTAAAGACATGCATACTCAAATACTGATAGACTAAAGAAGAACATCAAAGAAGAGATAAGAAATCAACTCAATGAAAGTAACTCTGAGAGTAGAAATGAATTATTACCATCTATTTCATCATTAGAAGGCACAAATATGTGAGGGTATTTAGCCTTCATATCCACTTCAGCTGCCCATGTAGCCTATTCAATGGATAGACATCTCCACAATACCTTTACGGATGCAACCTCTTTGATTCTTAACCTGTGAACATGACGATCAAGAATTTAGACTGAGACCTCTTAATAACTCAAACTATCCTTCACTCCAATGCTTTCAATAGGCACAACCAAGGACGGATCTCCCAAATCCTTCTTAAGCATAGAAATGTGAAAGACCAGATGAATGGTTGCCAGCTCTTGTGGTAGCTCCGACTCATAAACTATGTTTCCCACTCTCTTCACAATTTGTTAAGGACCAATGTATCGAGGACTCAACATCTCCTTCTTTTCGAATCTCATTACACATTTCATGGGCAACACTTTTAGATACACCCAATCATTGACCACACACTCCAAGTCTCTTCTTCTAATATCAATGTGGACTTCTGATGACTCTATGTAGTTCTCAATCTCTCTTGGATGATCTTTATTTTCTCCATATCTTGGTGAACCAAGTCTGGCCCAATCAATCCTGCTTCACCTATCTCGAACCATCCAATTGGTGATCCATATCGTCTTCATAAAAAGACTCATAAAAAGCCATTTGGATGATTGAATGGAAGTTGTTGTAGGAAAATACAAACAGAGGCAAGTGGTCATCCCAATTACTTTTGAAGCCAATGATGCAAACCCTCAACATATCCTCCATAGTCTGTATTGTTTGCTCAGCCAGACCATCAGTTGGAGGATGGAAAGATTACTTAGTTTTATTATTAAACCCAGGCCTTTATGAAAGGACTTCCAGAATTGGGCAGTGCACTAAGCTCCTCTATCTGATATGATGGACAAAGGAACTCTATACAATCTGACAATCTCTCTTATGTATAACCGAGCATAGTCCTCTGCAGTGTTTGTCGTCTTTACCACAAAGAAGTGTATCGATTTAGTCATCCTATCAACAATCACCCAGATCGAATCATGCTGTCTATAAGATCTCGGTAAGCCCATAAAGAAGTCCATATTAATCATCTCCCATTTCCATTTTGGAATCTTAAAATTCTAAGCTACTCCACATGGCCTTTGGTGCTCAACTTTAACTTTTTGGCAATTCAGGCACTTGGAAATGAACTCAGCAATGTCTTCCTTCATTCCACTCCACCAGTAGACTTCTCTCAAGTCATGGTACATCTTGGTAGACCCTGGATGGATGGAATATCTGGAACTGTGGGCCTCTGCCATGATCCTCTATCGAACACTATCAAAATATGGAACACATAATCTGCCTTGATACGTCAACACTCCATCTCCCCCTTTGGCAAAATTCATCATCTTCTGCTTATGTATATCCGCTTTCAACTGTAACAAAATAGGATCTTGATCTTATTTCTTTTTCACCTCTACTACTAGAGATGATGTAGACCCATTATGCACAAGAACTCCTTCACTTGATTCATCTAGTTGAACTCCCAATCATGCCAGTCGGTGAACATCTCTGGCTAACTCCTTTTTATCTTCCCCCACATGGGTGGAGCTCCCCATGGATAACCTGCTAAGAGCATTAACAACCACGTTAGCTTTACCTGGATGGTAGAGGATGCTCATATGGTAGTCCTTGAGCAACTCCAGTCATCTCCTCTTCCTCAAGTTAAGATCTCTCTAGGTGAATACATATTGCGGGCTCTTGTGGTCTATGAATACATCAACATGTGCTCCATACAACTAGTGGCGCCAAATCTTGAGTGCAAACACCACCGCAGCCAATTCTAAGTTGTGAGTTGGATGGTTCCTCTCATGGTTCTTTAGTTCTCTGGAATCATAGGCTATGACCTTACTTCTCTGCTTTAGAACACATCCCAACCCCACTTTAGAAGCATCATAATAGATCACAAAACCATCTAACCCTTTAAGTAGAGTCAATACTGGTGCAGTCGTTAATTTGGTTTTCGATTCTTGGAAACTCTCCTCACACTCATCGAACCACTGAAACTTAGCTTTCTTTTGAGTCAGCTTAGTCAATGGTGAGGAAAAAAAGAGAATCCCTCACTAAATTTGTGGTAGTAACCAGCCAAACCTAGAAAAACTCCTTATGTCAGTTAGAGAGGTGGGTCTAGGCCAGTTCTTAACTGTCTCAATCTTCTACATATTTACTCGAATACCATCACCGAAGACAACATAGCCCAAAAAAGACACTGATTTAAGCTAGAACTCACATTTTGAAAATTTGGCATACAACTCCTTATCTCTGAGGGTCTGAAGAACACTTCAGAGGTGACCAACAAGCTCTTCCTCATCTTTGGAGTACACCAAAATATCATCGATGAACAAAATCACAAACATATCAAGGTACTATCTAAATACTCTATTCATCAAGTCCATGAAAGCAGCAGGAGCATTTGTCAATTTGAAGGACATTAATAGAAACTCAAAGTGACCATATTGGGTTAAAAAAGTCATCTTCAAGATGTCACATTCTCTCACAATCAACAAGTGATATCCTGATCTTAGGGCTATCTTAGAGAAAACAATGGCCCCTTGAAGTTGGTCAAACAAGTCATTGATCCTCGGAAGGGAATATTTTTTCTTAATGATCACCTTATTCAACTGACGATAATCTATACATATCCTAAGGGAACCATCTTTCTTTCACACGAAAAGGATCGGACCACCCCATGGTGAGCCACTCGGCCTAATAAATCCCTTGTCCAAGAGATCTTTCAATTTCTCTTTCAGTTCTTTCAACTTTGTAGGAGCCATTCTATGTGGTGGAATAGGGAGAACATCAATGTCAAAGTCAATCTCTCTATCAGGAGGGACTCCAGGCAAATCATCAGGGAAGACATCACGAAATGCATTGACAATTGGAAATGACTCCAGAGGTGGAGACTCTATATCATCAACCTTAACTCGTACGAGGTGATAGATATGTCTTTTAGAAATTAGCTTTCTAGCCTTAAGGAAGGAAATAAACTTACCCTTAGGTATAATAGAATCACCCTTCCACTCTATAATAGGCTCATTTAGAAACTAGAATTTGATAGTTTGGGTTCTACAATCAACAGAGGTGTAACAGGCGTGAAGCAAATCCATGCCAAGAATCACATCAAAGTCAATAATCTCTAACTCAACTAAGTCTCTCAAAGTATCTATATGACAAATAGACACCGTTCAATCTCTATATATCCTCTCAGCTAGAATGAATCTCCAGTTGGAGTGGAAATATTTAAGGGCTCAAAAGGACATTCAGGAAGAATCTCAAACCTACTAGCCACTTATGAAATTCTAAATTATAAAGTGGAACCTTGGTCAAGCAAGATATACACATTATATGAAATGACTCGAAGCATACCCATGACAAAATCTAGTGCAACTTCCCGACCTTGTCGTTTTCACATTGCATACAAATGGTTTGTACCCTCGCCTATATTAAGCATGGCAACTCTTTGTGGTGCTGCTGAAGATTGAGCTTTATTACCTTCATCACCCCTCCTCCTCATTTGGCACTCATTCTAGAAGTGTCCAGTCTGTATGTACCTATAGCAAGCATTTGTGCCCTCATGGTACTCACCTAGATGGAGTTTACCACACTTGTCGCGTGGTGGTTCCCCCTCAAACCTTAAGGCACACTAGCTTGGGATTGAGAACCTTGAGCTCTGAAATTCTAATAACTCTGAGACTTCTGATTATACCTGTTGCTCGGAGCTAGTGCACTCGCTGAAGATGGTGCATAGTTTAAAGTGCTTTTCTAAAAATAGGACTCCTCCCCCTTACCTTATTTATGCTGGCTAGGCATATGCCATACTGACTGAGCCTTTTTGCTCAAGTGCTCCTTCTTATTGTCACGCCCCAAGTGCTCCTTCTTATTGTCACGCCCCAAGTCCCGTTAGGGTGGACTGGCACCCGTTGCCGATAAGGCCCAGGAGAACCAACCTATATCTATTCTCCTTCTATACATATTATAAGGGATTTCTACGTTTTACATGCCTTTAAGGAAATAAACAGTGATAACAAGCCAAAAGAAAATGCATATGACTAGGCCGTTGGGGGCATGGTGTCTAAAGTACGAGGCATGACCACACTTTAATTTACATAGTCTACAAAGCCTTTAGATAAGGAAAAGTAACTGATAAGGGTCGGGACAGGCCCCACCTCGACTAACTGTACAATACAAACATATAAACTCTAGACATGCAAAGCTCTGAAGCAACCTAGAGCTTGGTGTCAGCAGCTGAATATCATGTACTCCTACTGAGGAGATCTACTAGCACCTGTACCTGCAGCATGAAATGCAGGTCCCCCATAAGGGACGTCAGTACAGGATAATGTACTGAACAGTAAGGCAGGGTATATTGTACATGAAGTAACAATTCAATGAAAATATGCACTAGTGTAGGATAAAAGACCACCTTTATTTATACTTTGGAATCATGTACTTTATGTTCTTTATATCATTTTACCTTTACTGTATAATCTATGCATAGCTGTAATACAAATGACCAACTGATCAGTGGTAAAACTGTATCGAGACCGTCCCTGGCTAGGTTATTCCTTAACTCCTCAGGCTACCACCCGTAATAGGATTGTCCTTGGCCAGGTGATTCTTCCAACCCTCGGGCTACCACCTATCAGTAAATAATATATCGGGGTCGTATTAAATAGGTTCTTCCTTAACCCTCGGGCTAACAGCCGTGATAGGATCGTCCCTGGCTAGGTGATTCTTCCACCCCTCGGGCTACCACCTATCAGTAAACAATGTACTTTATCTTTCAATTACCTTTGAGATAGTTCTTTTGGTGGTCACAATATTGGAGCTGTAGGACTGTATATGTAGCATGTGACATGTAGACAATCATACAAGACAATATGACAATGAAAAGAGTACGTTACATAAATATGAAATGCGTATGAGATGAAATAACTCATAGACTTTATTTGGCAAAAAGAACCCATGTAACTTGGTATCCATGTGTGTATACATATTTGAAGGTGACTATTTATGGTAGCATACGAACATGTGCAAGAGTGTAGACATAGTGAATAGTTGTGTCGGAGTTGGTGAGTGCCTTTATGTGCCAAGGAAGACTCTAGATTTCATGCCAAGTAATACGAAATCAAGTAGCCTTACTTACCTCGTTGTATGACCTTATTACTATCTCGAAATAACCTTCCCTTCCTTCAAATACTTATCTACAACATAGAAGATGATAAAACTAGCAGTAGAAGCCAATAAATACATCTTGGTAGTCCAATCACATAAGAAAACAATACACGGGCAGCAAGCGGGTGTTTATAAACCCGAGCGTATTCTTTCAACCTTTACGCCCCTAATCATATCTTTTAATACATATTCTCATATACACATCATTTCCATATTTTTTTAGTGCCATAAGAGTCTTACAACAACCCACAAAGCACAACACACAACAATTTTACACAACCTAAAAATGGGCAGCATAATGTTACCTTCCTTCGCTACATTTCGACGTCCACACTTCCAAACCTATTCCAACTCTAACCAAACTATTCCAGCAACATTTACACATACAAACAACCATGAACCAGTCTCATAATAGTAATAAATCATTCGTTAAGGATGTGAGGCAATATCCTCCTATCCAATAGCCCATAAGGTCATATTAAACACACAATTGCGATATCATATAACGACTCACTTTTTAGACTGTAAAAGTGGTTAATCAGCCTTGTTACATTACCGTAAGACCAACATTTGTTAAATACATAAGTGTTACTTCATAATAAGACCAACCAACAAGAGAAAAACCTCTTAATTGATAAGAAAAGTGCACAAGAATCCTTAGCATACAATCTGTCCGGAATTTCCAACATATGTGTGATTAAGTTGTTCCTTTGGTTTTTATAAACAAACCATACTGGGTGCATAGGTAAATTCACTCACCTTCAAACTCAAGGTTTACAGCTTCTTTCAGGATCCTTGTGAGGTTGTAAAGTGTTTCTTTCGCCCCCTTTAAACGAGAGCAAACCAATACTAAGAAGGCAGAACTTTTTCTTGTCTGTGCTGGTTTTTATCCCTTTTCAAAGGCCTAGATTGGCCGCCTTACTCTTGGAGTTTTGACCATCTTAAACCTCATATGAATAAGCTGCTTATCCACCAGCTTGGCCTTTACACTTGGGCCTAAATGGGTCTCCAAGTTGATGGGCTTGGGCTGCCTATTTTCCAACTTTCCTTTCACTTATTTTGGGCCCAATTTGTTAGGTGTGTTGTGATGCCTTTGGGCCATTTTTAATATCTTTCTTGGGATGAAAATAAAGTACATGTGTGATGCTAAAACATGGGCTAAATTTACACCCTTAACACGAAATTTATTCATAATCGGATTTAGGCTAATTTGACGTCGAGCCTCGTCTCCGTTTAGCTAGCAAATTTGAGTTGGGCAAGTAGGTGACTCATCTGCTAGCTTACTAAGTCCAATAAGCACCTCAAATTCTCTTACTTCATTTAAGGACGTAATCTCCTCAATTTGACACAAAATATGCATACACTCGACCCTCTTAAGCGTTAGACGCACATATAGACCATTAACACGAGATTCAAGCACTTTTAAAAGTTAGCGCTAATTTGCTGAACCATGTCAGATTTCATTTGCATTGTACTAGTATTGTAAGATGTGGGGTGTTACATCCTCTCCCACTTAAGAACATTCGTCCTCGAATGTTAGCACAACTGGAATAGCTTAACCAAGTTTAAACCTTTACTTACACAAACATTTGACAACATATTAAATATTCAATCACACGTACCTATTAGTGTCCCAATTCTGTGTGTTGAACTTCCTATTTAGCCTCAAATAAGTGAGGATATTTTGATTTCATCGCGTCTTCGGCCTCCCATGTTATCTCTTCCACTTGTTGGTTTCTCCAAAGTACTTTTACTAAAGCTATTTCTTTATTCCTTAGCTTCTTAACTTGATGATCTAGAATAGCAATAGGTACCTCTTAATATGTGAGATTTCCTGTAACCTATACATCCTCAATAGGAGTGATACGAGATGGATCACCTATGCATTTTCGAAGCATTGAGACATGAAAAAATAGATGAACCATTGAAAGATCTTAGGGTAGCTCTAGTTCATATACAACCTGTCCAAACTTCTTAATAATTTTATATCGCCCTATGTAACGTGGGCTCAGTTTCCCTTTCTTACCAAATCTCATAACCCCTTTCATTGGAGAGACCTTTAAAAATACCCAATCCCCCACTGAGAATTCCAGTCCTCTCTTTCTAGCATCCGCATATGATTTGTGGTGACTCTGTGCTATTTCTAAATGTTGTTGTATTACCTTAACTTTTTCCATGGCTTGTTGTACTAGATCTGGCCCAAGTAATATCGTTTCACGCACTTCAAACCATCTAATTGGCGACCTACATTTTCTCCTCTACAAAGCTTCGTAAGGTGCCATCCTGATGCTTGCGTGGTAGTATTATTATAGGCAAACTCAATAAGTGGTAAATGTTTCACCCAACTACCTTTAAAGTCCAATGCACAAGCTCGCAACATATCTTCAAGTGTCTGAATGGTGTGTTCTTCTTGACCATCTGTTTGAGGGTGGAATGTTGTACTCGAATTCACTTGTGTCCCTAAACTCCTTTGGAAGGACTTCCAAAACTTTACAGTGAATTGAGCTCCTCGGTCAGATATAATGGAGATTAGGACTCCGTGTAGTCTGACTGTCTCTTTTAGGTATAGCTTGGCATATTCTTCAGCTATATAATCACTCCTAACTTGCAATAAGTGTGTTGACTTTGTGAGTCTGTCAACTATTACCCATATGGAGTCAAACTTCTGAGATAAGCGAGGCAAGCCGGTAACAAAATCCATATTGATCATATGCCACTTCCATGTTGAAAGCTCTATACACTGCATATAATCTCCTAACTTTTGATGTTCTACTTTCACTTGTTGGTAATTTGGACATTGAGCTACAAATTCTATAAGGTCCTTTTTCATGCCTCCCTACCAAAACATTCCCTTCAGGTCATGGTACATCTCAATTAATCGTGGATGGATAGAATATCGGGAATGATGGGCTTCTTCCATTATCCTTTTTCTTAGTCTATTAGAATCAGGCACACATAATCTATTTTGGTAGTAAAGTACTCCATGTTGTGCAAGGTCAAATCCTTTACCGTACCCTGACTCACCTTTTCCTTAAGCTGTCGTAGAATAGGATCTACGAACTGCTTTTTTTTCACCTCCATTACCAATGAAGAATCCGCAGCATTCTGCGCAATAACCCCTTCCTTGGGAGTTTCAAGAAGGAGAACTCCCAAACTTGCTAACTGACGTATATCCCTAGCCATTCCTTGACCTATCACAGCTAGATCACCGGTATTCATGATTGCCTTATGACTCAGAGCATCAGTTACCACATTTTCTTTCCCCAGATGGTATAATATATCAACATCATAATCCTTTATTAGCTCTAGCTATCTCTGTTGTCTTAAATTTACGTCTTTCTTCTTAAAGATGTATTATAGGCTCTTATGATCAGTATATATGTCAATGTGAACCCCATACAAATAGTGGCGCCATATTTTCAAGGCAAACACAACCGCTGCTATTTCAAGATCATGTGTTGGATAGTTTTTCTCATGTGATCGTAGTTGTCTGGACGCATAAGCAATTACCCTACCATGTTGTGTTAGTTCAGAACCTAATCCAACTCCTGAAGCATCACAATACACTGCATACCCGTCAGTGCCTTTTGGAAGTACTAGCACAGGTGCAGAAATTAGCTTATTTTACAGCTCCTAGAAGCTCCTTTCACATGCATCGTTCCATTGGAACTTGGTTGCCTTATGTGTCAGCTTTGTTAGGGGTGCAGATATAGAATAAAAACCTTCAACAAACCTCCTGTAATAGCCTGCCAAGCCTAAGAAGCTCCGAACTTCTGTAGGTGTTGTTGGTCTTGGCCAATCTTTCACAGCTTCTATCTTTTGTGAATCAACCCTTATTCCCTCATCATATACGATATGACCCAAGAATGCCACTAATTTTAGAAAAAATTCATATTTAGAAAAGTTGACATACAACTGTCGATCACGAAGAACCTGTAACATCTGTCGTAAGTGATCTGCGTGGCCTTCTTCTGATCTGGAATATACCAAAATGTCATCTATGAATATTATCACGAACACATCCAAGAAAGGCTTGAATACCCTGTTTATCAAATTCATAAAAACAGCTGGTGCATTCGATAGCCCAAATGACATAATAAGAAATTCAAAGTGACCATAGCGTGTTTTGAAAGTTGTCTTGGGTATATCTTGCTCCTTCACCCTCACTTGGTGATAACCTGATATCAAATCAATTTTTGAAAAGCATTTGGCACCCTGTAACTGATCAAATAAATCATC
>JAABOM020119939.1:0-22714 GCA_011800125.2 Solanum clarkiae | reverse complement strand
TCCCGAAATTCATCTTAGGCTACCCCTCCACCTTGAAGAGCTTGAGGAGCGGGAGGGTACGGTTACTCCTCCAGGTGTACGTGATCTCCTTAGTCTCCCTCTTGGAATCGGCATGATCTAGAAGAGCAAAGAGCATTCATTAGGGAAAAACCTCACAACCACATCTAAAGCATGATATATAGCATGAAGAAATGAAACATTTCCTAAAATGCCTCATAGCCTCCTATTCATGGTTGTAGTGCTCTTCACAACGATGAATAAGACTCTAATCGACACGGTGTGTTAGAATCCGAGGTCCATTAATAACCTAGTGCTCTAACACCATGTTTGTCATGATCCAAACCTAGTACCGAGACATCAGACGGCGAATGGAAACCTGAAGGGACCCCAAACAAGCGTTTTAACATATCATTCAAACATCCTCGGTCGTGGAAGCGTAATAAACAACACAAGATATATAAATAAGGGAAGTAGGACTAAGGGAAATCTTGATATTTGTAAAAGCGTAAAAGATTCAAGCTCATAGCATAAGTACATTAAATATCCAACAACACCACTAACATGAAATAGCAAGAGTAGCATAGATAGTGTCCTCGGACTTGAGGACTCACCAAAGCTTATCTTCTGAAGTACCAAACTAGCCATGTGGAGGATGATCAAAAGGTACTCCGGTCCCTACATGGTAATATCATGTAGGCATAGAGTATGTATTAGTACGTTTGAATGTACTAAGTATGTAGGATGGAATGCAACAAGACATAAGCCAATATAGTCAAAATGTATAATCTTAAGCAATGGATAAGTATAGTGTTAATATAGCATGCATGATTAATGCTTGAAGTAAAACATTTTTGTAAATCATACAACTTTCATATTACATATCATATGTGTGGAAAGAGACCATAACCGACACAGACCAAGCGAACTACTACTTGGAATCCAAGGCATATCACCCCCTTATAAGGTGATTGAGGCATATCACTCCCTTAATAAGGTGATTGAGGTTTGTTACCCCTCAACAAGGTGATTGAGGCATCTCACCCCCTCAACTGGGTGATTGAGGTATGCCAACCCTCAACAAGGTGATTGAGGCATGTCACCCCCTCAACAAGGTGATTAAGGTATGTCACCCCTCGACAAGGTGATTGAGGCATGTCACCCCCTCAACAAGGTGATTGAGGCATGTCACCCCCTCACCAAGGTGTGGTCTACTTGTAACATGATAGATACTTTTTATGAATTAAATACATACACGCAAGCCTTTAATAATCATAAAGTCACTTGACTTTTAAATCATGTAATAGATCATCAATAACATGAGAATCCTTGTCAAGAGATTTTATCAAACACTTGGTGGGTTCATAAAGATTGTTCAAAATCATGCAATTCAAGAGTGAAATAATATGAGAAAACTCAATACAAATCAATCCACCAACATATAGTAACTGCCATGCCCAAAATCCCACTAAGGCGGACTAGCACCTGTTGCCGACAAGGCTCGGGAGAACCAACATGTAACCATGCACTTGATATGAAAATTATAAGGGGTTTCTATATTCAGTATACATTCAAAAAGGTAGACAATAATAACAAAGCAAAAGGAAATGCATATGACTACGCCGGTAGAGCCACAATGTCTAAAGTACGAGACATGATCAGGCTTTAATTTACATAGTTTATAAATTCTCTAGATAAGAAAAAGTATCTAATAAGGGTTGAGACATGCCCCACCTCGACCAACTATACAATATAAAAATATCATCTCTAGACACACACAAAGCCCCGTAGCAACCTGGAGCTCAGGAGTAGCTGGAAATCCTGTACTCCTACTAGGGAGATCTACTAGCGTTTGTATCTGCAAAATGAAATGTAGGTCCCCTGTAAGTAGTACGAGATAATGTACTTACTATGTAAGGTAGGAAATCTTATGTATGAAGTAATAACTCAAATGAAATCATGCATTGATATAAGTATAAGAGACCACCTTTAGTAACACTGTGGAATCATTTACTTTACGTCCTTTTTATTACTTTAACATTCTTTACTGTATAATTTGTGCATAACATATAATACAAATGACCAGCTGATCAGTGCTAAATCCATATTGGGATAGACGCATGATAGGCTGTCTTTTCACCCCTGGGATACCCCCGCAATGGGATTGGACCCTGCTAGATGATTCTTTCACCCCTAGGGCTACCACCCATCAACAAGTAATATACTTTATCTTTCAATTACTTTTGAGATGATTCTTTGGTGGTCATAATATTGGAGCTATAGGACCATAAATATAGCATGTGACATGTAAAGAACTATAAAATCATTACCACATTGAAAAGACTAGGTTACACAAATAATGGAATACGTAGGAGATGAAACAACTTATGAACTTTATTTAGCAAAAAGGAACTCATGTATCTTTGTACCCAAGTATGTATGAAGATTTGAAGATGACTATAAATGGGAGCATATGAACATGTGAAAGATTGAAGACACGGTTATTAGTTGTGTCTGAGTTGGTAAGTGTCTTCATGCGCCAAGGAAGGATCTAGGTTGCATGCCAAATAATACGAAGTTAAGTAGCCTTATATACCTCGTTGTACCGCCTTGCTATTACCTTGAAATATCCTTCCTATTCTCAAAATATTTATATACAATAAATTAGGTGGTAAAATTAGTATTAGCAACCAATAAATAAATCTTGGCAGCCCAATCTCATAAAAATAATACACGGGCAGCAAGCATGTAATTATCAACCCGCGCATATTCTTTCAATCTTTCCTCCTCTAATCATATTTCCTAAGGCACATTCTCATATACATATCATATGCAGCTTGTTTTAGTACCATTACAGTCTCATAATAGCCCACAAGGCACAACACAACAATTCTACGTAACATTTAAATAGGCGACGTAACATTACATCCTTTTGCTACATTTCAATGTCAATAATCTCAAATCTGTTCCAACTTTAACCAAACTGTTCCCAACATATTTATACATAAAAACAATCCCAAAAATAGTTGTCAAAATAGGTAAAGTAAAACCATAGTCCTCAATCAATCAGCCCACAATTTCTACTAACAACACATTTAGGATAACATACTAAAAATCGATTGTTTATGTAGAACCAAACAGTGCAGGGACCTTGAAACATCATTACTGAACTAAACCTTGTTAAGACCACAAATCTTACTTCATATTCCAGCCAACCAAGAAGAAAAAATTTTTCAAATAAACAAGAAAAGTGTACAACAATCTTTGGAACACATGTTGTCCAAAATTCCAGCACAAGTATAACTAGCCTAGTCTCTTGTTTTTCATGAAAAAAAAAAACTAAACACATAGGTATCTTTACTTATCTTTACCTTCAAAGTTGAAAGCTTCTTTAAGAATCCTAAAAGCCTCCTTGTGGATGCTTTGCAAAGTTAAGAAAGTGTAGAGATAAAGCTTTGTCAAAGTTGATTATTTTCCAAGTTTAGAATAAATTAAAGGTGTTGCTTGTAAGACCTTTTTAAAGAATCATTTAGATGACTTTCTTGTGTGTCTTTATCCTCATTTCATGAAGTTAGTGATGCAGCAGCTTGGCCCTTTCACTTGGGCCTAAATGGGTTCAAACTTGATGGGTCTTGGCTGCCCACTTTTCCCTTTTTCCTTAACTTATTTTAGGCCCAAATTGTCAAGTGGGTCCTGATGTACTTGAGCCCTTTATTATTCATCTTGGGCTACAAATATTGTCCATTTACGATGCTAAACATGGGCTAAAGTTACACCCTTAATACAGACTTTATTCATTATCGTATTTGGACAGATTCGGCGTCGCGCCTCATCTCCGTCTAGTTAGCAAATTTAAGCTAAGCAAGTAGGTGACTCACCTGTTAGCTTCCTAAGTCATACAAGCACCTCACTTCTTTCACTTCTTTTAAGGCTATGATCTCCTTAATTCAACTTAAAACTTGCATATACTCGACCCTCTTAAGCATTAGACGTACATATCTCCCACTAATTTGAGATTCAAGCACTTTTAAAAATTAGTGCTAATTTGACCAAGCCATATCATGTTTCATTTGCATAGAACTAGTACAGGTAAGATGTAGAGTATTAAATCCTCCCCCCTTAGGAGCATTTATCCTTGAATGTTAGCATTATTAGATTGCTTAACGATGTTCAAACCTGTACTTAAACAAACTTTTGAAAACACAACAAGTACTCGAACACACATACCTATTAATGCCCCAACTCTATATGTTGCACTTCCTCTTTAGCTTAAAATAATAAGGATACTTAGATCTCATCGCTTCCTCAGCCTCCCATGTTATCTTTTTTGCTTGCTGATTCCTCCAAAGTACTTTTACAGACGCTATTTCTTTATTCCTTAGCTTCTTAACTTGATGATCTAGAATAGCAATAGGTACCTCTTTATAGGTGAGATTTCTTGTAACCTGCACATCATCAATAGGAGTGATACAGGAAGGATCACTTATGCATTTTCGAAGTATTGAGATATGAAAAACTGGATAAACCATTGAAGGCTCTTTGGGTAGCTCTAATTTATATGCAACCTGCTGAAACTTCTTAATAATTTTATATGGCCCTATGTAACATGGGCGCAGCTTTCCTTTCTTACCAAATCTCGTAACTCCTTTCATTGGAGACACCTTTAAAAATACCGAATCCCCTAGTGAGAATTCTAGTCCTCTCCTTCTAGCATTCGCATATGATTTGTGACAACTTTGTGCTGTTTCTAGTCATTGTTGTATTACCCTAACTTTCTCTATGGCTTGTTGTACTAGATCTGGACCAAGCAAGGTGGTTTTACCCATTTCAATCCATTCAATTGGCGACCATATCTCCATATAAAGCTTCATAAGGTGCCGTCTTGATACTTGAGTGGTAGCTTTATATAGGCAAATTCAATAAGTGGCAAATGGTCCACCCAACTACCTTTAAAGTCCAGTGCACAAGCTCGTAACATATCTTCAAGTGTTTCAATAGTGTGTTCTACTTACCGTTTGTCTGAGGGTGGAAAGTTGTACTCAAATTCACTTGTGTCCCTAAACTCCTTTGGAAGGACTTCCAAAATTTTACAGTGAATTGAGCTCTCCGATCAGATATAATGGAGATTAGGACCCCATGTAGCCTGAATATCTCTTTGAAGTATAGGTTTACATGCTCTTCAACTACATAATCACTGTTAACATGTAAGAAGTATGTTGACTTTGTGAGTCTATCATCTATTACCCATATGGAGTCAAACTTTTGAAATGAGCGAGGCAACCTAGTAAGAAAATCCATATTAATCATATCCACTTCCATGTTGGAAGCTTTATACACTGCATATAACCTCCCGACATTTGATGCTCTACTTTGACTTGTTGGCAATTTGGACATTGAACCAAAAATTCTGCAAGGTCCTTTTTCATGCTTCCCCACCAAAACATTCCTTTTGGGCCATGATACATTTTAATTGATCCTGGATGGATGGAATATCTGGAATGATGGGCTTCTTCTATTATCCTCTTTCTTAGTCCATTAATATCAGGCACACATAATCTATTTTGACAATAAATTACTCCATTTGGTATAAGGTCAAAGCCCTTTATTGTACCCCTAACTCACGTTTTCCGTAAGTCGTCGTAGAACAGGATCCTCGAACTATTTTTCTTTTACCTTTGTTACCAATGAAGACTCCATAGAATTATGCACAAAAACTCCTTCCTTTGGGGTTTCAAGAAGATGAACTTCCAAACTAGATAGTTGACGTAGATCTGTAGCCACATCTTGACTTACCACGGCCTGATCACCAATATTCATGATTTCCTTATGACTCAGAGCATCGACTACCACATTTGCTTTTACCGGATGGTATCGTATATCAACATCATAATCCTTTATTAACTCTAGCCATCTTCGCTTCCTTAAATTTTGGTCTTTATGCTTAAAGATTTACTGCAGGCTCTTATGATCAGTATATATGTCAACGTGAACCCCATATAGATAGTGGCACCATATTTTCAGAGCAAACACAACTGCTACAAGCTCAAGGTCATGTGTTGGGTAGTTTTCTCATGTTGTCGTAGTTGTCTAAAGGAACAAGCAATTACCCTACCATATTGTGTCAGTACACACCCTAAGCCAACTCTTGAAGCATCCAAATATACTGCATACCCTCTCGGTGCCTTCTGAAGGTACTAGCACAGGTGCAGAAGTTAGCTTATTAATTAGCTCTTGGAAGCTCCTTTCACATGCATCATTCAATTGGAACTTGGTTTCTTTATGTGTCAACTTTTTTAGAGGTGCAGAAATAAGAAAAACCTTCAATGAACCTTCTATAATAATCTGCCAGCCCTAGGAAGCTCCGAACTACCGTGGGTGTTGTTGGCCTTGGCCAATCTTTCACAGCCGCTATCTTTTGTGAATCAACCCTTATTCCTTCATTGGACACAATATGACCCAAGAATGCCATTGATCTTAACCAAAATTCACATTTAGAAAACTTGGCATACAATTGTCGATCACGAAGAACTTGCAACACTATCATAAGTGATTTGCATGGTCCTCTTCTGATCTTAAATATACTAAAATATCATCTATAATTATTATCACAAACACATCCAAGAATGGCTTGAATACCATGTTCATCAGATCTATAAAAACTGTTGGTACATTCGGTAGCCCAAATGACATAACAAGAAATTCAAAGTGACCATAGCGTGTTCTGAAAGCTGTCTTAGGTATATCTTTCTCCTTCACCCTCACTTGGTAATAACCTGATCTCAAATCAATTTTTGAAAAAAATTTGGCATCCTATAACTGATCAAATAAATTATTAATCCTGGGGAGGGGTTGTTCTTAATTGTCACCCAATTCAATTGTTGATAGTCAATACACATTCTCAAGGTGTCATCCTTTTTATGTACGAATAACACTGGTGCACCCCATAGGGATACACTCGGTCTTATAAAACCCTTCTCCAATAAGTCTTTTAACTACTCTTTTAATTCACATAATTCTGCCAGGGCTATTCCATATAGAGGGATGGAAATAGGTTGAGTGCTTGGAAGTAAGTTAGTAGCAAAATCTACTTCTCGTTCTAGATGTAAGCATAGAAGATCTTCAGGAAACACATCAACAAATTCATTCACTACTAGAACTGGTTAAAGAGTTAGTGGTTTCACCTCCATATCCCTTACTCTAACTAAGTGACATATATATCCATTAGATATCATCTTTCTTGCCTTAAAATAATAGACAAACTTACCCTTTGTGCCCCAACATTGCTTTCCCATTCAAGAACTCCCTCATTTGGAAAGTGGAAGTACACTCTCTTAGTTCGGCAATCCACGATAGTATAGTAAGAAGGTAACCAATCCATATCCATCATAACATCAAATTCCATCATTTCTAGCTCGATAAAGTCATCTAATATGTCATAGTCACAAATAGTTATACACAGTCATAATAAACCCTTCTAGCCATAATAGATTTACCGTTTGGAGTAGACACTTCGAATGGTTTATCAAATAATTTAGGTATTCTCTTAAGCTTCCTAGCAACTAGTAGGTGATGTATGATAATGCAGAACCAAGGTCAATTAATGCATATACATTATGTGAAAAGATGGATAATGTACCTGTGGCCACATCGGGTGAAGCTTCCAAATTTTGCCGACTCCTTAGATCATAAGTGTGAGTCTGGACTCAACTAGAGCTAGCTGCCCCTCTAACACCTCTACCATGACCTATAGATACTTGTTGACCCCTACCTAATAGAGGAAATGATGATGATGATGATGCAACATCTGACCCAGTAGATTGTGCTATATCACCCTTACGTCTCCTCGGGCAATCTCTCATCATATGCCCTGGCGCACAACACCAATAACAAGCATCTATCCCAGCAGGACATGTACCTAAATGACTTCTCTCACATTGTTTGCAAGGCTTCCTAGGAGTCATTTGCTGGGTTGCTGAATATCCTGTGGTCTGTGCACCTTGTCCATCGCTTCCTGGACCAAACTGATTACTTATAGACCCTTGGAGTTGTGATGGAGCACTAGCTATAAAGTAGAAGGATGATGGACTAGGTGGTCTATTAGGAAACCGAGGCCTAAGATCACCTTGGGGTGGTGCAAACTGCCCCGAAGACCTGGCCCTCTTGGACTGCCCCTTTCTAACTCTTGTGTCTTTCTCCTTTGCCTCTGACCCTCCAGGTTTTGTGCAAAAGCTTGCATCCTCGTTATATCTATGTATTAATTCAAGGAAGCAATGGTACAGTCTCTAACAAAATATGTATCCAATCTATCGATATATCGATGAACTTTACCTGCCATAGTAGCAACTACATTAGGAGCATACCTGGCCAGGGAATTAATTTGAAGGTTATATTCCCTCACACTCATATTCCCTTGGTGGAGATTCAAGAACTGATCTGCACGGGCCTCCCAGATCTCTAATGACAAGTAATGCTCAAGAAATGTCTCTTTAAACTCATTCTAGGTAGTTGGAGGTGCATCTATAACCTTGGATTGCTTCCAAGATTCATACACAATATAGCCACACCCTTCAACCTTTATGTTGCCAACTCAACAGCTTCTGTACACTCATATGCATAATATCTAAAGTATGTTGAATATGGTCAACAAAGTCTTGGGGATCTTCATTAGTATCTGACCCGTTGAAGGATGGAGGGTCCAAGTTAAGGAAGTCATGTATCCTCGTACTGGCTGCCTTGTTCACACCACCTACAACCTATAATTAGGCCTTCATATCTTTGACCTTGGCCAGCAACAATACGAGTCAATGGTTGGATTGCATTTCTCAGATCCTGCACGGTGGCGTCGGTAGGTGGTTTTGGGGGAATTTCACTACTTCCTGGTCCATCAAGAGCTGGGGGAGTTGGAGATGTTTGTGACAAAGACTCATCTTGAGCCTCCTTTCATTGTCTCACCCGACTAGGTATACCAACTACCATTACTACACCCTTACCTTTGCCTTTGTTTTCCTGGTTTCTGGCATACTTGTTGTATAAAACAATTTACGGGTTGGACATAATCCACCTATTACACTTGGCACTACAACACAATCTAATGAATGAAAAGAAAGTGACAACTCCTGAATTCCATGTAGTCTTCTTCTTATAAATATGGTGTACAACATATCCATAAATAAGACTCTACATAGACACGACTCTGTAGACTCCCTAGGACAACCCGCTCTGATACCACTTTTGTCACACCCAAAATCCCACTAAGGCGGACTCGCACTCGTTGCCGACAAGGCTCGGGAGAACCAACATGTAACCATGCACTTGCTATGAACATTATAAGGGGTTTCTATATTCAGTATGCATTCAAGAAGGTAGACAACAATAACAAACCACAAGGAAATGTATATGACTAGGTCGTTGGACCACAATGTCTAAAGTACGAGACATAACCACACTGTAGTTTACATAGTCTACAAAGCCTCTAGATAAGAAAAAATGTCAGATAAAGGTCAGCACAAGCCCTATGTCGATTAACTATACTACAAAAATATCATCTCTAGACACACACAAAGCCCCAAAGCAACCTGGAGCTCGGTAACAGCAGCTGGATATCCTATACTCCTAACCTGGAGCTCGGTAACAGCAGCTGGATATCCTATACTCCTATTGGGAGATCTACTAGTGCATATACCTGCAGCATGAAATGCAAATCCCCTCCAAGGGACGTTAGTACGAGATAATGTACTGAAAAAGTAAGGCAGGAAATATTATATATGAAGTAACAACTCAAATAAAATCATGCACTAGTGTAAAGATAAGATACCACCTTTAGTAACATTGTGGAATCATGTAGTTTATGTCCTTTTTATTACTTTAACTTTCTTTAATGTATAATCTGCACACAACATATAATACAAATGACTAGCTGATTAGTGGTAAACTAATATCAGGATCGCTCTATGCAAGGCTTTTCTTTCACCCATAGGATACTTCCCGCAATGGGATAGCCCTGCTAGGTGATTCTTCCACCTCTAGGGCTACCACCCATCAATAAGCAACATACTTTATCTTTCAATTACTTTTGAGATAATTCTTTGGTAGTAATAATATTGGAGTTGTAGGACCATAGATATAGCATGTGACATATAAATAACTATACAAAACAATACCACATTGAAAAGAGTAGGTTACACAAAAAATAGAATACGTAGGAGATGAAACAACTCATGAACTTTATTTAGCAAAAAGGAACTCATGTATCTTGGTACTCAAGTATTTATGCAGATTTGAAGATGACTATATATGGGAGTATATGAACATGTGAAAGATTGAAGACATAGTTATTAGTCGTGTCGGAGTTGGTAAGTGTCTTTATGTGCCAAGGAAGGATCTAGGCTTCATGCCAAATAATACGGGATTAAGTACCCTTCCATACCTCGTTGCACCACCTTACTATTACCTCAAAATAATCTTTCTGACCTCCAAATATTTATCTACAATACAGAAGGTGATAAAACTAATGTTAGCAATAGATACATCTTGGAAGCCCAATCTCATAAAAACAACACACGGGTAGCAAGCGTGTAATTATCACCCGCGCATATTCTTTAAATCTTTCCACCTTTAATTGTATTTTCTAATGCACATTCTCATTTACATATCATATGCAGCTTGTTTTAGTATTGTTACAATTTCAAAACAGCCCACAAGGCACAACACATAACAATTTTACACGACATACAAGTAGGCAACGTAACATTACGTCCGTTCGCTACATTTCGATGTCAATAATTCCAAATTTGTTCCAACTTTAACCAAATTGTTCCCATAATATTTATACATACAAACAGTCCCAAAACAGTCCACAAACAGTTCTCAAAATAGGTGAAGTAAGTAAGACCATAGTCCTCAATCAATCAGCCCACAATCTCTACTAACAACACATTTAGGATAACATACTAAAACTTGATTGTTTACGTAGAACCAAATAGTGCAGCAACCTTGAAACATCAGTACAGAACTAAAACTTGTTAAGACCATAAATCTTATTTCGTATTCTAGCCAACTAATAAGAGAAAAATTTCTAAATAAACAAGAAAAATGTACAACAATCTTTGGTACACATGCTATCCAAAATTTCAGCACAAGTATAACCAGCTTAGTCTCTTGTTTTTCATGAAACAAACTATACTAAAAATATAGGTATCTTTACTTACCTTTACCTTCTAGGTTGATATCTTCTTTAAGAATTCTAAAAGTCTCCTTGTGGTTGCTTTGCAAAGTTAAGAAAGTGTAGAGAGAAAGCTTTGTGAAAGCTGATTTTTTTCCAAGTTTAGAATGAATTAAAGGTGCTGCTTTTAAGCCCTTTTCAAAGAATCCTTTGGCCGACTTTCTCATGTGTTTTTAGCCTTATTTTATAAAGGTGGTGATGCAGCAGCTTGGCCCTTTCACTTGGGCCTAAATGGGTTCAAACTTGATGGGCCTTGGCTGCCCACTTGGTCGTGATGTACTTGGGACCTTTAATATTCATCTTGGTCTGTAAATAATTTCCATTTATGATGCTAAAACACGAGCTAAAGTTACACCGTTAATACAAACTTTATTCATTATCTGACTTGGACAGATTCGGCGTCGGGCGTCGTCTCCATCTAGCTAACTAATTTAAGCTAAGCAAGTAGATGACTCACCTGCTAGCTTCTTACGTCCTACAAGGACCTACTTCTTTTACTTCATTTAAGTTTGTGATCGCCTAAATTTGACTTAAAACTTGTATACACTCGAAGCTCCTAAGCGTTAGACATACATTTTGCCCTCTAATTTGAGATTCAAGCAATTTTAAAAATAGGTGCTACTTTGATCAAGACATATAATGTTTCATTTGCGTAGAACTAGTACATAGTGAGATGCTACAGTAAAAAAAATCATGTAGGGTACCTTGTAATCAATCATCAAATCTCATAATAGATCATAATTTCATAGCTCAAAACATGCATAGTCTAAATAGACAAAACTAATTCATGATATAAGCTTGAAATAGATAGACATGCATAATCAATAGACATTTCATGCAACCCCAACATAATTTATAATCATAATCTATAATAAGAGGTACCCATATATGATACAACTTGAAAACATGCAATTTTTTATAAAAATGAAGATGGGGCTCCATGGGTAAAAGGACCCAATGGATGAAACCCAAACACCTCAAATTTGAGTTTTCTTGAGATGAGATTAAAGATAACTTAGAGCTCGAAGAGAATCCTTGAGTTCCAAAGTTAAGCTTGAAATCCTTGAAATTTGAATGAGATATTTGGTTAAGTCTTGAAAAGATTTTTGTGAGGGTTTTTGAGTGATATAGAGTTGAAAAATGAATAAGTGTGGGTGTTTTCATGCATAAGTGGGCATGGCTCTATGATCCCAATGCTCTTGGCCGACACAGGAAAATTAAGGAAAAATTAACACTGGGGCCCACATCTGGTCCATGACGTGGACCCATGGCGAAGACAAAATAAACACTGATCCATGCCCTTGTCGCGTCACGACCAGGGTGCGGATGCTCTCTGAAAATTGTAAATTAGTGAAATTTATTTTTCGCTATGGGTCCTCTAAAATCTGGGTTATATCCATTTCATACTCAATTTTGCCCTTGATTGAGAATATGAAGTCAAATTTTTGATATCACATGTGAATTTTGAGATACATGAAAATTACGATTATGGGCATTTCTGAAACACAGTTTGGGGAATTTCTGAAGTGCATTAAGTGAAAGAAAGCTTCAATATTTCACGTCATATGCTTTTAGCAGCCACTGTCCATACACTAGCATTGGCTGTTGCTTCCTTCACTTACCTACAATAAATCATATATTACATTTAGGAACCTATTTTAATCTAAGTTCCTAATAAGCAGATAAGGATGTAATTAACATTTTTCTTGTACAGGGAGGTAACATCACTTTTTCAACTTGCAAATATTTTGATAATTCAATCTAGGACAAGACCCTTTTTTTTCTTTTGTTCAAAGCTTCCTGTAAAAAGTTCTTCAGGATTTTTTAATACAGGGCAGTTAGTCTTCAGATAATCATCTATTCCATAGTGAGTGCACAACAACAGATCAAACACGTTGACCATTTTGCTATGAGTGATATAAGATAGACCCTTTTTCACAAACTCCAAACCTTTCTTACAATTATCTCATAGATGAGTCAGAGTTTCTAGCTTTTTTTGAAGAAGTAGTCCATTTGAGTGATTTGGATAACTCTTCTTTGACTCAATTCTTCAAGATTTTTAATGCTTGGCATTTAGTCTTCAGATGACCATCTATTACATAGTGAATGCACAAAACATATCAGACAAGTTGACATTTTTGCTGTAAGTGATATGAGATAGACCCTTCTTCACAAACTCCAAGCCTTTCTTACTATTATCTCAATGATGAGACAGAGTTTCTAGCTTTTTTTTTTTTTTGAAGAAGTAGTCCATTTGAGTGATTTGGACAACTCTTCTTTACCGGACCAGGTCCTTTCTAACCGAATATTCCTTTGTAGTGCCATAGCTAATTTTGTCTTAGCATCATTCAAACTAGCTTCAAGTTCATGTTGTAAGCTACTAGCCTTTTCTTTTTCATTTAGATAACCTTTTGTTTCTTTCTTCAATTTTTCACAAAAAGCTATATTTTTTATTTCCAGATCTATAACATGTTTCTCCACTTCAGATAACTGAGAAACTAAGGCAAGTTTTCATCTTGAGCAAGATATAAATGAATGTTCATTACATCTTTTTCATTAATTAGCTTAGTGGTCGAATCAATAAGAATAGCAACTAACTCCCTCAACTTCATAATAGAAATGATGTGCAAATTTAATTTAAAATCAGATAGAGTTACATCTTTCTCACATTTTATAATCATCATCAGAATTTTTCATGAATGCAAACATTTGATTAAAGATCTCATCATCATCATCCACAGCCATCAAGGAACTCACTTGAGAAATTTTTCCAAACAGTAAGAGCCTTTTTTACAACATAGTTTACAGCAGTCTTTTTATTTTTGTTTTTTCTTTTATCGGGGACTAAGTCCCTTGACTTGTCTTTGTTGTCTCTATCATTGGCATAATCTTTATACTCCATATTGTGCATTGGATAATCTCTAACAAAATGTCATATTTTTCCATGACACAGATCATAAGCAGTAGCAACTCTACTAGGATTTTCCTTCTTCTTGAAACTTCCATGTTTCTTTACAATTTATTTTGAAACCTTCAAGTGAGGTATGCCAACTGATATGCATCTTCTTCAGATTCTTCATCTTGTGTTACCTTCAAAGATAATGACTTGTCCTTTTTAGCAACATCATTTGCTCTATTCAACTCATGAATTTATCGATTACCAATCAAGGCATCCACAGTCAGCACCTTCATATCCTTGGCTTTAGTAATTGTATCAACCTTGCTAGCCCATGACTTAGGAAGAATTTTGAGGATCTTCTAAATTTTCTTGCTAGGATGAATAGGTTCACCCTAGCATCGAAGCTCATTTATAATGGATGAGAATCTGGTATACATATTATGAATAGATTCCCCTTCTTTTATAGTAAATTTTTCACACTAAGTAGTAAGGATATCCACATTAGAGTCCATCACTTGCTCAACACCTTTATAAGTAGTACGTAAACAATCCCAAATCTCCTTTGCAAACTCGCAAGATAAGATCTAATTGTATTCTTCAGCTTCAATTTCACAAACCAACAACTTCTTAGCTTTGTACTTCTTTTCAATCTTTTTCCTATCAGCATCATTGTATTGTTGTCGAGTCTTAGAAATTACTCCAGTGATTTCTCCTTCCTTTACCTCCAGAGTGGTAACACAAAGACCATCAAGCACAATGTCTCATAGTTCATTGTCTTTAGCCATGAGAAAGTGGTGCATATGAGTCTTCCACCAACTATAGAATTGCCCATTCAAGTGAGAGAGTCTGGTAGATGACTAACCTTCTTCTAGATTCAGTGGAGCTGCCATTTCTTCTTTAGGATCGCCTCTAGGTGTTAATGTCATGACCCGAGTCTAGTGCCTAAACGTGACACAGTGAATGAGAACCCGAAGGGACCCCAAACAAGCCTCTTAGCATATCATTCACACATCCTTGGTCGCGAAAGCAAAATAAACAACACAAGAGATATAAACAAGGGAAGTTTGACTAAGGGAAGTCTTGATATTTATAAAAGCATTAAAGAGTCAAGCTCATAGCATAAGTACATCAATTATCTAACAAAACCTCTAACATGGAATGGAGAGGGGGCCAAGACACTTTCCGGGCTCACCCTCGTAGTAATAAATGTTCAACATAAAGAGATATCAAAATAGCATAGCGTCCTCGGATTTGAGGACTCACCAAAGCTGATCTCCAAAGGTGCTTCGGTCCCTACATGGTAATATCGTGTAGGCATAGAGTATACGTTAGTATGTTTGAATGTATTAAGTACGTCGGATGCAATGCAACGAGAGTTGTTTTCCATAATAACAAGATGCTTAATCATAATAAAGGAACATAAACTCAATATAGAATACATAGACTCGAACCTTACACAAACATGCATGAGATGGGCCAAATAGCCACCCACTTACCTTACGATATAATATTTTCAGAGAGTGTTACCAATACCTCTACCTTACGATATAGTCCTTTTAATAGGTAGTATAAGATGTCCCCTACTTTATGATATAATCTTTTAGGTAGGAGCCATGAGTTATTCTACCTTATTGCATGACCTTTTTGGTAGGTACTATAGAGTATCCTTACCCTACGATATAATATTTTTGGTAGGAGCCATGAGTTATTCTACCTTACGGCATGGTCTTTTCGGTAGGTGTTATAAGATGTCAATACCTTACAATATAATCGTTTTTGTAGGAGTCATGAAATTGACTCACCAAACCATCACATTCAAGTATCAACAAACGACTTCACATTTTCCCAAGAACATAACAAAACATAGGAGTCCAACAATTCACTTGCAATGCCATAGGTACTTTACATGAATTCAACGCATACATGCAAGCCCTTTATCACCATAAAGTCACTTGACTTATAAACTATACATTAGACCATCAATAACTTGAGAATCCTTGTCAAGACATTTTATCAAACACTTGATGGGTTCATAATGCTAGTTCAAAATCATGCAATTCAAGGGTGAAATAATACGAGAAAACTCAAAGTAAATTAACCCTTCAACATAGAGTAAAACTCTCATGTAGGATACCTTGAAACCCATCATCAAATCTCACAGTAAATCATAGTTTCATAGCTCAAAACATACATAGTCTAAATAGACAAGACCAATTCATAGTATAAGCTTGAGATAGATAGACATGCATAATCAATCAACATTTCATAAAACCCAAATAGAATTTATACTCAAAATCCATAATAAGAGATACCCATAGATGATACAACTTGAAAACATGTAATTTTCATAAAAATAGAGTTTGGGCTCCATGAGTGAAAGGACCAAATGGATGAAACCCGTACACCTAAATTTAGGCATTCCTTGATGTAGACTTAAATGAGACTTGAAGCTTGAATGGAGTTCTTGAGATCCGTAATTAAGCTTGACATACTTAAATTTGGATGAGAATATTTGATAAAATGGTTGAGAGGTTTTAGAAAGGGTTTTTGAGTGCTTTAGAGTTGAAAAATGGCTAAGTATAGGTGTTTTCACGTATAAGTGGGCATGGGGCCATGACCCCAATGCCCTTAGGCGAAAATAGAAAATCCAGGAAGTGCTAACACTACTCCACGACGGGTCTGTGTCACTGAGCCATCGCGAACCCCTACTGGTTTGCGAAAATTGGCAAAAATTAGTTTTTGCTCTGGGTCTTCTAAAATTCGAGTTATACCTATTTCCTACTCAATTTTTCCCCCTGACAAAGAATATGAAGTTGGATTTTAGATATCACAATGGATTTTGAGATATATAGAAATTACAATTATGGGTATTTCTGAAGCACATTTTTGGAGCATTTCAATATCTTCCCCTTGGGAACATTCATTCTCGAATGTTAAAGAAACGTGCATAAGAGAAGTAACTGTGAAGATTTCAGCCCGAAATGAATGCAACAAATGCATTTAAACATCATTTTCAAAAAGTCTCAACATGAGTATCAAAACTTACCATAAACTTATTACCATGAACATCATGCATGCAAAATGGCATAAAGGCTCAAATATATGACTTGAAATCATAGAAAGGATTTAGTTTTCTATCTTAAGCTTGAATAGAATGAAAAAGGTATGGATTTCGCTCCTTCATGTCTGCTTCGGCTTCCAAAGTGACGCTATGGGCTTAATGATTCCTCCAAAAGGACCTTGATAGATGTTACATCTTTCTCCTCAATCTTTTCCTCTCATTTATTCAAAATCTCCATCGGGACCTCCTCATAGGCCTAATCATCCTCCACAATACGCACAACCTCTAAGGGCACTATAGCACTTGGGTCACCCACATACTTTTCCAACATCGACACATGGAGGCCGGATGAACCATATTTATCTTTGTAGGAAACCCCAATTCATATGAAACCTTTCCAACCCTCCTCAAAATTCCATAAGGACTCACAATACTTGGGTTCAATTTACCTTTCTTGCTAAACTGGACCACAACCTTTATGGGTGAGACTTTCAAGTAATCCAATTATCAACTTCAAGCACACATAGCCTACCTTGGTACTTAAGGACCTCATCTCCCCCTTGGGAGAAAACCTACACTTTACCAACCTTCACCAAAGCCTTCAAGTCTAGCAATATGGGGGAAATGTTTTGTTTTGACTTGACTTCCTCAATCAAAGAAGATTTCCTTAACCACTACACCACCATTTTTCACTTCATCCAACGTCATTCCGAACCTAGCCAACCGGTGTACTTCTCTAACCATCTTTTTGTTCCCCAAAAATTTACACCTTCTCATACTTAGCAAACATCCTCTCATCCTTCAAAATTGCAACACCACCCTCAAATAATTCACAAGCTCTTCTTCACTCCGGAAATAAATCAATATACCATCACTAAAACTACCACAACATATCAAGATAGGGTTAAAGACCCTATTCATGAGATCCACTAACATAGCTGGGTCATTAGTCAAGCAAAAAACATCACCACCAATTCAAAATATCATGAAGGACATCAAGAATTCATTGACTACCAGAACCGACTCAATAGGAATGACTTTAGACTCAACATCCCTAACCCTTACGAGATGGTAAATGCAACCCTTAAAGATCAGTTTGAGCCTTAAAACAAGAAATGAATCTACTCTTAACTATCACTTTACAGATTCCCACTTAAGTACGAACTCGTTGAGGAATTAGAATCTAAATTTACAGGCTCTACAATCAATGGAAGCATGATATGCATGTAACCAATCCACCCCAAGAATAATCTCAAAATCCACCATGACAAGTTCAACATGATCACTAGTCAAGACTTTATGCAATAAGGAAATAGGGAAACCCCTATAGACTTTCCTAGCAATAATATACTCATCAATGGGTGTAGACACTAAAAAGGCTCACATAATAATTTGGGACACATGAAACCTATTAGCAACAAGAGGAATAATGAAAGAAATAGCGGTACTCGGATCTATCAATGCATACACATCAAAATCAAAAGTCTTTAACATACTGGTAACACCATCGGGCACCTCATCCCCTTCTTGCCTCCCTTGAAGATCATAGAACCGATTATGTTGTAGAGCATCCCTTTGTTGGCCACCTTGAGCTCCTTGATCAACATGACCACCTTTACCTTTGTTTTGAGCCTGTGGACAATCTGGAATTTTGTGACCCATCTCCCAAAAGCATGCACCCGTGTTCCTCCAACATGTTCCACCATATTTTCTCCCACATTTTGGGCATCTAGGACTGGTCACCCCATCATCACCTCCTTAGGGCCTCGGGTTAGGTATCCTATCCTTAGCAACTCTCTTGTTTGGAGCACTAGAGGATCCTTGGCCTTGAAACTCGAGACCTTATTGAAATTGGCCACCCTCAAACCGAGCCCTCTTGAACTCCCTCCTTCTCTTCTTCATAAGCTTCTCTCCCTCAAGTTATTCGGCATAGGTCATGAGCTGAGACAAATCCATATCACTCAAAAGCATCGCGGTATGGCACTCTTTATTTACCAAGTCGGACGCCCCCCCCCCCTCCCCTCTCTCACACACACACAAAACTTGTTCATCCTTGATCTAGGTTCGGCAACCAATTGTGGAGCATACTTGGAGAGATTATTGAACTTGAGGGCATACTCCTTCACACTCATGGAACTTTGCTTAAGATTCATGAACTCCATCATTTTAGCCTTTCTCAACTCAATCAGCAAGAACCACTTGAGGAAGGTGGCATTAAACTCCTCCCAAGGAATAACATCATGATTTCCCTTCTCCATATTCCATTGCACAAAACAAATTTGAGCCACACCTTTTAGTTGGTAGGCTGCTAGTTCCGTATTCTCTCTGAATTGACCCCCATGATGGATAGCACCTTGTACACCTCATCTATGTACTCTTAGGGATCCTCATTCGTCTTGGACTCATGAAACTCCAGAGGGTTCATTCTTGGGAAATCCCTCACCTTTGAGGCCGGAGTGGGAGCAAGAGGGGCTTGGACCCCTTGGTGAATTTGGTTGGTCATTGCATGTGCCAACATAGTGATGACATTCCAGAACTCAACATGAATGGCCCCTTCCCCTAGAGGGGCTTGGTGAGTCGGACCCTCCTCAGGTGTGCGGGCCCTTCTCGGTCTTCCTCTTTAAAGCGACATGATCTAGAATAGCAAAGAGCATTCGTCAGGAGAAAAAGTCTTATCTTACATCTCAAGGACGATATATACCTTGAAGAAGTGAAACATAGCCTCCATTCATAGTTGTGGCATGCTTCACAACCATGAATAAGACTCTAATCGATGCGGTGTGCTAGATTTTGAGGACTATTAACAACCTAGTGCTCTAATACCAAGTTTGTCACGACCCAAGCGTAGGGCCTAGACATGACATGGCGAATAGGAAACCGAAGCCTCTTAGCATATTATTTACACATCCATGGTCACGGAAGCAAAATAAATAACACAAGAGACATAAATAAGGGAAGTAGGACTAAGGGAAGTCTTGATATTTATAAAAGCATAAAAGAGTCAAGCTAATAGCATAAGTACATCAAGTATCCAACAACACCTCTAACATAGAATGGAGTGGGGTTCAAAACCTTTTTCGAGCCTACCCTCATAGTAACAAGTGTTCAACATAAAGAGGTACAAAAATAGCATAAGTGACATAGATAGCATCCTTGGACTTGAGGACCCACCAAAAATTATCTCCAAAGTATCGTACTAGCCACATGGAGGATGATCAAAAGGTGCTCCGATCCCTACGTGGTAATATCATGTAGGCATAGAGTATACATTAGTACATATGAATGTACTAAGTATGTGGTATGCAATGCAACGAGAGTCATATGTCATAATAACAAGACGCTTAATCATAATCTAGGAACATAAACTCAATATATATATATACATACATACTCGAACCTTACACAAACATGCATGAGATAGGCCAAATAGCCACTCATTCACCTTACGGTATAACCTTTTTGGAGAGTGTTTCCAATACCCCTACCTTACGACATAGTCTTTTTGATAGGTAGTTTAAGATGTCCCCTACTTTATGATATAATCTTTTAGGTAGGAGCCGTGAGTTATTCTACCTTACGGCACAACCTTTTCGATAGGTATTATAGAGTGTCCTTACGATATAATCTTTTTGATAGGAGCAATGAATTGTACCTTACGACATGTCCTTTTTAGTAGGTTTTATAAGATGTCCTTACCTTACGATATGGCCTTTTTCGGTAGGTGTTATAAGATGTCCTTACCTTACGATATAATCTTTTCAGTAGGAGCCATGAGTTATTCTACTTTACAGCATGACCTTTTCGGTAGGTCTTATAAGATGTCAATACCTTACAATATAATCTTTTTTGTAGGAGTCATGAAATTAGCTCACCAAACCATCACATTCTAATATCAAGAAACAACTTCACATTTTCCAAAAAACATAACAAAATATAGGAGCCCAACAATTCACTTGCAATGCCATAGGTACTTTACATGAATTCAATGCATACATGCAAGTCCTTAAACATCATAAAGTCACTTGACTTATAAACCATACATTAGACCATCAATAACTTGAGATTCCTTGTCAAGACATTTTATCAAACACTTGGTGGGTTCATAATGCTAGTTCAAAATCATGCAATTCAAGAGTGAAATAATATGAGAAAACTCAACGTAGCTCAACTCATCAACATATAGTAAAAACCTCATGTAGGATATCTTGAAACCCATCATCAAATCTCATAGTAGATCATAGTTTCATAGCTCAAAATATGCATAGTCTAAATAGACAAAACCAATTCATAATATAAGCTTGAGATAGATAGACATGCATAATCAATCAACATTTTATAAAACCCCAACATAATTTATAATCAAAATCCATAATAAGAGACACCCAAAGATGATATAACTTGAAAGCATGTATTTTTCATAAAAAGGGAGTTTGAGCTCCATGGGTGAAAGGACCCAATGGATGAAACTCACAAACCTAAATTTGTGGATTCCTTGATGTAGACTTGAAGGAGACTCGAATCTTGAATGGAGTTCTTGAGATCCCGAATTAAGCTTGAGACACTTTTTTTGGATGGGAATTTTTGATAAAATAGTTGAGAGGTTTTAGAGAGGGTTTTTTAGTGATATGGAGTTGAAAAATGGCTAATTATAGGTGTTTTCATGCATAAGTGGGTATGGGGCCATGACCCCAATGCCTTTAGGCCGAAACAAAAAAATTAAGGAAGTGCTAACACTACTCCGCGACGAGTCTATGTCACTGAGCCATCGCGAACCCCTACTGTTTTGTGAAAATTGATGAAAATCATTTTTCGCTACGGGTCTTCTAAAATACGGGTTATATCCATTTCCCGCTCAATTTTGCCCCTGATCAAGAATATGAAGTCGGATATTTGATATCGAGCACGAATTTTGAGATATATGGAAATCGCGATTATGGACATTTTCGAAGAACATTTTTGGAGCGTTTCAGTTAACCTTTTAGAAAATCTCTACTCGGATACCAATTGATGGAATGTGCATGTTCACTGTGTGTTTAAGGACCAGGTCCGTTGACAGAACAATAATCAATAAAAATAGTAAGGAAGCAGAATGTAATCACATGAGCTGTTTTACATGGAAAACCTCTTGCTAAGGGAAGAGAAACCATGATCTGTACTCACATGATTTCAACGCAACTTCATTTTCATCAAAGGAGCAAAGTGTGCGATTACAAACTTTTGCAAGCATGAAATTCAACTCTAAATTTCTTCCCCCTCACTGTGATAACTCTACCAGAGGTTGAAGCACCAAAGCAGTTGCTCAGTCACCCACTAAATCGACTAACTCTAGCAACCTTAGACTTCACTGACTCACCATAGCTAACTCTAGCTAAATCTCAATAATGAAAAGCAAAGGCTTGCTAGTTATCACATCCCTTTATGAATTAGGAATCGATTTACAAGATGCAAATACTCAATAAGAACAATGAAGTACACAAAGAAAAAAAATTTAGATTTCCTTAGTGTACTAGATGAGAGTCTCACAAAAAATACTCAC